>OY735198.1:44570776-44618276 GCA_963457665.1 Thysanoteuthis rhombus
AAAAAAAAAAAAAAAAAACATGTTGAAGACACAACAATCAAAATTGGAAACGCAGCGCTAGAGAAAGTAGACCACTACGTCTACCCAGGACAACGAGTCTCTACAAAATCCTCAAACGGAGAAAAAAAATCAAGCAAAGAATCACAGTAGGTTGGCCAGCTTATGGTAGAGCAAGTTCGACTTCCGAGGACAATAATATCCCTCTAGTCCCTAAAAAAGAGGATATACAACCAATGCATCCTCCCGATAGTCACCTATGGAGCTGAAGCATAGAATCTAACCAAAAGATTGACTCTCAAACTGAGAAGCAGGCAACGTGCGCATGAGAGAATCGTGCTCAACCTCACGTGAAGAGATCATAAGACAATATGGTCTTTTAGAGACAGCGGTCAGATACATCATAGAAACAGATAGAAAAATCAAATGGCAAGAATATCAAACCATCGCTGGACATCACAACTCACAACATGGATCCTGGGATGTCATATGCGAAATTGTGACCGACAGAAAGTAAGATGGCGTGACGAGCAAGATAAATTGAGAAAGTACTGGCTCTGCGACGCCCATGATATAGAGGTCTGGCGAGTCTTGGGGAAGGTTTATGTCCAACGACAGACGATAAAGGGTTGATGATGATTGGAGCAGAAAGGAACTGCGAAAGCAAAGAAATAAAAGATAGACACAAATTAATGTGTGCGTGAATGATGAGAGCTGGATATATTTGTTCGATAGAAAGACAGACAGAAAGGAAGACGTCGACCAAGTGACGGATACAAAGATGATTTGAATGAAACACAAACATGGAGTGGAGAATGAAAGAAATCAATCAATAATACGCAAAATATAAGTCGAGAAGGTCAGCCAAAGAAATTCTCTTTTTCTGAAATTCTTTTCATCGATTAATGCATTAACGAAGTTAATGTTTTGTATTTAGTGTCTTTTAGAAGACGCGATGTGTCGTCCACCATTTTGGAAAAATTTTTGTGGCTGGATATTAACTTTTGTTTATGAAAAGGCTTCCCGACAGTTACTTATAAATAAGTAATAAGACGCCGAGTACATTTGGCTGTACCTCCCTGCCGCCTTGCACGGGATTAAATTGTGTTGTTTCATGTACTGTTCCAATAAATTTTATGGAGCAATTAAATTTGGGATTACGTTGCTATAAGTACGAGTGAAACACGACGTTCATTTGATAATAAAAATATTCTTATCGATGAAAATATTTATCCTCCCAATAATTTCTGGAATTACTGTCATCTATCTGTCCATTTATGGTTTTTGGCGTAACTTACTTATATCTAACAAAATCACTCACTCACTCTCTATCCCTCTCTTTCTTACGAAGTTGATAGATAAATAGATCGATAGATATTTTTGTGTTCTTATTCTGAAATACCCTAAAATGAAGACGTACTCATCTTTTCCTTCTCAGCAGACTACAAACTCAGAGCGGGTTTCTAAAATTATATTCACTCCGATGCTTATTAATTTCTTATCTACAAAAAAACTACCAGTTGGGATTTTGAAATTGAAACCAAGTCGAGGCCAGAGGTGAGAAATAGTGCAGACAGAAACCTATTTCCTGCGACATCTTTTTGGATAAGTCCGCTAAGCCTGTTCACCTTTATCATCTCCCCCGGAGATTTGGTCTTACTTTATTTATCTGCATGTTTATTCCATTTTTGTTCAGTTTGATTTTTTGATAAAACCGTTTGATGAATTACTTGGTACATTGGAAATCTTCTGGGGCTTTTTTTTATGTCTTTCCAGAAGGAACATTTTAAGAAACTAATACAGAATTATTATCAGGTGTGTGCAAAAGAGTAGGGAAGAGTTCTTTTGAAAAGGTCCACAAAATAGATAGATATGAACAGATTGTTATTGGAACATATGAGGGGACGGAGGTACCGGTTGTCATCGATAGACTACGATATATATATATATATATATATATATATATATATATATAGAGAGAGAGAGAGAGAGAGAGAGAGAGAGAGAGATTGATAGATAGATGTTTACCTTTCCCCCTTAATTAATTTTTATAAAGTAGGCTAAGATTTTTATGAGGAAGAAAGATGAATTTATCATCAATTCAACTCATTCATCTGATGTGGAATCTCATTTTGCTGAATGAAAGCCTAGTTTTCAATCTCACTGTCCCTTATTTAGTGTTGATTATTCCTACTCCTTTCTTGCTTTCTTCTCGTCTTTTTTTTTTTCTTCATCGATGCTGGTCGGTAAAATTGTATTATTAGTCGTTCTTCGCTTGCATATATGTAAATACAATTTTTCTTCCTTAGTCTACTTGATAAGAATTTGAATGTTTGTTTTTTTGTTTGTTTGTTTCTGTCTTCTTTCTGTGTTTTTTTTTTGTGGATAAAGTATCTCACACAAACAATTGAGATTTTCCTGCGAAATGCTCTGTGTGTTTGGCCAGATGAGATGTAATCAATTAATTCATTCTTGAATTTGCATAGGTAACTTCTTTCAGAGCAGGCAGATTATGCCAGCGAATGTTTCATTCGTAGAACAAGCAGAGAATATTCTTCTGTTCTATTCCTACTAGTTTATCACTTGCCATAAAAGAAAGGACGGCAATAATAAGGTAATTTTTTCAATTGCATTGAAGTTATACAAAATCAAAAGCATTCTCTTGTTTGCGTTCAATATTTTCGAAATGTTGAACTAATAATAAGATAATGCACTTTATCAATCCTCTGGTTTCCGGTTAATCCTGGTCTCCAGGTTTTCTCAATTATTACTCGGCCCAGCTGCGGGGTCTCTGTTTCCCCGGGGCAGCATTGCTCCATTGCACTTAAAGGAGCAGGTCCCCTGGTGGACACTTTCGTGGTGGAGGTTGTCTAGCCATTACGATGCGCTTTTCAACCGTAGCTGCTTCGGCTGGAGCCAATTTTTAAAAGAGTTTTTCTAATCTTCCCCACATTAAACTCGACCTTGTGTCATATATTGCTGTGGTGGGACGGTGATTAAATAGAAATACACTTTATCAAATTTAAGGTAATATGAATTCTATTTCTACTGAGTTACGTCACCAAGCGTCACTGATGACGTAGGTGTGAAAGACGACGAATAGTCCTTGCATCTTGTAACATGTGTGGATTGTTCTCTTACCTCTTCGTACACTCTCTTTCTATTTCCTTCAATAAAAGGGAAAAAAAACGTGCACAGAAAATGACACCCAATTCATTTATGCGCATGCTCAACACAGGCACCTGGGCTTGGTATTAAGGTTAACGAGCTTGTCTAGAAGAATATTACCGTTTCGTAATGTGTTTGATCCTAACTGGGTGTCAGACACTTTTATCAGGTAACCGGGGATTCTTGGCGATATCGTTCTCCTACTGAAGTTTGATGACGCCAGCCAGTACATGGTTAAATGGTAGCAGTTAGAGGAGAAAATTCTCCCCCTGACTGCATTCTCATTATTGAGTTGATTGTAGGAGTTACATCCCAGGTCGTTCATAGCTATCTCTAAAGCAAAGGAATTTCTTGGCGGCGTCTATTTCCTATCTCCAAGGTCGTACTGGGTTACATTGAACCTACTGTGCGGAAGAATCTCTGATCTTACTGCATTCTTATAATATAGGATATTGTTCGTTTGACATACGGGTTCCGTGTGTAGTATCTCTTGGGCAATACGTATTATATAGCAATCCCCATTTCATCTGTAAGTTTGATGACACAACTGATAGAAGACTATCCGTAGTAAGTGAGTATCCCTGACCCGAAGACATGCTTATGATCTATAAGACTGACTGGATTCCATATGAGCCCCTTCATTTGATTTCTGAAGTATCTCACTTGATGGCATATAATACCCCCTTTGTTTTCCACGAAAAAAAAAAGCTCAAAAGGTATACGTAACCTTTGCTGTACAGCCCTACATTGGCCAGGCCTGGGGGCAGGGTTTTAGAGAATATTGGCTGATAAGTGAGAAGAATTCAGAGGAATACGTTTTTCTTTTGTATTACTTGCTAAAATAAGGCGGATTTTACATACGCTCTGATAGGGCAAATAAGTATTCACGAGAATGAAATTGAAAAGACTCACAGGAAATGTTTTGTTTTTTTATTTGAAGCGGGGTGGTCAATTAGCTTCTCATTTTGCTCACATTTTTTTTTTTTTCATGCATTTCTGCTTTAGCCTTCCCCAACAGCTACAATCCACCAATTACCACTTTGCAAAGAAAAAGCTCTTTATTTAATTGCTTCCTGTTTCGCTTTTTGCAATTTCGCCATTATTTTCTTTCGAAATTTAAAGTTAGAAAATACGAAGAAGAAAAAAGAAGAAGAAGGAGAAGAAGAAAAAAAAGCACGAAGTCAGAGATAACGGAAAGTGACAAGTGACATTTAAACCAAGAAAATTGACGGTTTGCAGGTGAGAAATCGAAATCGATGATCATTCAATTTCCTAAAACGTTTAGCAGCGCCAATCAACGATGTTTCTTCGACGGCAACCCGTCTCACTTCCGACATCCACCGTTTTATTTCCCCTACCTCATGTCTTTCAATACCCTGAACGAAAATAACTGACCTATCTCTGGGTGTTTTTTGTGTAAAATGCAAACTTCGTCGAACGTCTGTCTCAGTGACTAGTTATTTGGAAACAGAAAAACGTAATAAAAAATGCAAAGGTCCAATTTCTTAGAAAAACCAAAACACACCAACAAAATTTTTTTTAAAAATCATTTGGTTTTTTTTTTAAAAATAAAATGAATTATTTTTTCCTAGATCGTTCGAGAAATGGGGACAAAATCATTGTCTCATGTGCTATGCGACATAGGAAACAACTTTCCTTCTCTTGGATTGTGTTGCGCCAGTCCTCAAAGTAAAGGTGTCTTGCAAGGTCTAAAAAATCAGCATTCGAAACTACCTTTAAAAGCGGTCTCTATCTCCAATATTGACAATGCAACTATCCCCACCAGAAGGCAGGTAACCTTAGCTTAGTGCTTCTGAAAAAAAAAAAAAAAAAAGGAACTTGAACTTGAGTTCAGTCTCGAATGTACCCTTGAAATGTAATTTCCCCTTCTGTGAAAACAAAGATTTGAATAGTAAAGATAAATCAAAATTGAAATTTGTTATCGTTAAATTTAATAACCAAATTTTGATACAGAATTAAAAAAGTGATTATTCCGAACCAACTAATCATCTTTTAACCCTTTATGATATATCACAGAACATTGATGCATTCACATCTCTTAATTCTTGATGAAGAAATCAAACACCATTTAAACATTGTGTCTACAAAATACAAAAAATAGAGTTCTATTACAGAACGCTGCTAACCCCAATCTTGTTTGGGTCCTCAAAAATCATATATTGTGCACTTCATATTCTTATGGGCGCAATATCAAATGAAGTGGAAATCCTGGCTTAAACGTTTCCAGAAATCATAGGCTTTTATTGGCGTACGATACTTACTCCTTGGCAGAACGTTATGAAGTTTATTGCAAACTTCTGACTGCTAGAATTAGACGTATTGTTATGAATGTCATATATCTTTCTCTCGGTTAAAAGCAACAAATATCGATGACAGATTCAATTTCCCTTCTCACGAACAATATAGGATGTAAACAGTTGGATTTATTTTCTCTTTAAGAGAATGGTGATGATTCCCTCAATAGGGAGATGGGGGGAATATTCTCTACAGCAGACAGACACATATCATACCAGATTAACAAAAACAGATAGATAGATAGATAGATAGATAGATAGATAGATAGATAGATAGATGGATAGATAGATAGATTGAAAGATTGAAATAGGATGAAACAGATAGATCATCTTTAATATTCACCCTGAAGACTTTTCCGCAATTTCTTACTTGGAATATATTCACTTTCCGTTGTCATGTGTATATTAACATATGTCTATCGTATTGTATATCATTGATTGTGATCTTATTTTATATCATCATTGTATTGTGCGAAAATGCACACACACACACACACACCTGCGTTCGCGCAACAAAGCCATTCGTTCATTATATATATGTATGGGTGTATTTGCATGCATGTGTGTGTGTATGTGTGCTTGTTGTGTGGATGTTGAGTAATTTGACAAGATAGTGGTTGCTAGCAAAAAAACAACAAGCCAAAAGTTGCCTAAAGATCTATTATATTAAGAATAGGTGGTGCACCCCATAAGATTGCCAGGGAAATAGAAGATATCAACTCCATCACTAGATACAATTAGTCCCACACACTTCGAAAAACTCAGAAGACCTCGTGCACAAAATTAAAGAAAATACAAGTATGAAAGACTGATTAATAACCAGCCTTGACGGAACATCTCTCTACACAAATATTCCAGTCAAGAAATCCCTACACCTACGGAAAAAACCATCTCAGAAAATCAAAAACGAAACCAGCCCTATCCATACCGAAAATCATAATAATATTCGCACTCATCACAAACCACTTTTGTTTACCTATGTCAAGGAATGCTAACAAAAGAGGAGTTTTAGCCCGTCCCTTACGAGGGAAGTTTTAGTCCATCCTATTCTGAAATTTCTGGAATTGGACCCCTTCACGAATATCATGACCGAAACAACCTCTTATTTTCGCTACATTGACGATACTCCGAATATGCAGACCTAGACAACTTAATAACACAACTCAACACAGTAAAACCTTCTTGCAAATTCACACAAGATAATCCAATGATGCATTACCATTTCTTGACACCTTACTGCATAGAACCATCAATAGCATTAAACATAGTCGTCTCTGAGAATAACTACACACACTTCTACTCACATCGCACATCCGAAATAAAATTAAGATTAGTCATCGGTGCTCAAGAACCCTCAGAATATATTGCCCCGAATACCTTGTTGAGGAAAAAAGTACATCACAGAATCCTTTAGCTTACTCTACTTTCCACGATATTTCATATACAAAACGCCAGAAGTCGTGCAAGATCCTTACAACTACAATGACATCACTATAAGAGGAGATAAATTACCCACTAACTCAATCATCTCTAACTACATCTCTAACCTAAGTGAATGAATATACATATCGCCATCAGAACCTCAATGACCATCGGGGATTAGGTATAAAAAAAAAAAAAAAACACTATTCGAAACCCCCGTCATCTAGAGCTGGTGTTTATGCAATAACGTCCCACGTTTGAGACCTCTCAAGAACAGGATGTATGAGTCCCTGAAAGATGATGAAAATGCTAACACCCTGGTCAAACATATACATATATACAGCCACAACTTCAGCTTACTCAAAGCCCACCTCTTCGAAAATATATACGACTCTACACCACGCGAATGCGTTGATTCCGCCTTATATCCTAATTCAAAACAATTACTCAAAGGTATTGACCTTTTCAAAAAGTAGACACTTTAAATGCACTTATTTTGAAACAAAACCGTATTGAAACATCACATCACAAGATAAGAACACAAGGTATAGGATAATATACACTGCTCTTTTAAGAGGGGAACACGCACAAACATAGGCACGAATACACATTGGTCCCCTTTAGAAGAAAAGTACTCATCACACACATACACACGCACATATGCAATCGCACACTCACACACAAACACACACACACAAGCAAATAAAAGCAAAAATGCACACACAGACAGCTACACACAACTGCTCACACACAAACATACACAACCAAAAGAATGAAAACAACAAATACTCACTCCGCTCCTTTACATCTATAGACTAATTCCCTAAAGCCAAAACATATCACACAGTGAAGTGATATGTTTTGGCTTTAGAGAAGTGTTGAAGGGCTTGAGACTAAAAACATTCCCAAGCTGACCCTTCTCACTCACAACTATGACGACTCCTACAAAACAACTAGAAAAAAACTATTGATACACCACATTTTTCAACACTTCATTTCTACACTCTAACATGTAAACGGTTATACATATTTGCAGTTTTTTTCTGCGCCCCCACGTACTTTTGAAAACGCTGGTGGAACTCAAAGGATATGCATCTAGCCTATCTTTGTGATATTGAAAACATTTGAGATGTAACAGATTTGTTTTCTCAAAATTTTCATTCCACATTGTCAAATTACCACTATATATACGATAGGAATTACAAGGATATATCCGGTGAATGTCAACATTCTGTGCCTGATGCACTCATCAGCAAATATTTCGAATATTCAAACATCTACAACGTTTTCTATTTCTATCACAGTGCTGAGTATCTAGAATATTTGCTGATGAGTACATTAGGCGTGGAATGTTGACATTCACCGGGTGTACATCCTTGTAATCCTTTATATATATATATATCCAATAGACTACCCATGGTATGCAGGGGGGGGACTTCAAATATTGGAACAAAGGGAAGCAACCCCCTGTGTTGCACTCGTTCACACTCGATACCGACGCGTGCCTACTCCTTATCTTCTTTCTTTGTAACATATTGTCGTTACATTGTTGATATGATTGAAAAAAAAAACTTTTAGAAAAAGTTATCTCACAACTAGAGAAATCTCGGATGATCCAGTGGTTTGATAAATTAAAATTACACAAAATGATAGAAAAAAAGGGTTTTAATTTTCCCCAGTCAGAGTTTGAATTCGCTTCGTGTCCCTTAACACTGGACAATTTATCGATACCATCGAATCCCTGCAGAAATAAATGAATGTTCAAATAGAAACTTATAAATTAGGTTGGAGAAAAGTAATTTCGGCAACAAATTGCTCTGAAAGGACATTTGAGGCCAGAGGCATCTATCATACATTAATCCTGGTGATGTTTTACTCTGATACACAAATTTTGCAGCTCGAATGGATTGGCTTTCTCCCTGAGATTTGAAAACGCCGATATGACTTGGCACAAAATTGACCTTAAATAGTCATCAGGGACCAATTCAGCACATCTTATGTTCATCCTTTGGTCAAGTTACATTTTTACCCAAATTTGCGGCCTGTATGGTGCAGCCGTCAGCATGGGATCTGATAATACCAAAATTGACCTGGCTTAGAAGTGATCTTTGAAGAGCATCAGAAGATAGCCCAAACCTATCCCGTGTTCATTCTAGGGTCAAGTTCCCCAGCCTATAGATTGCAACTGTTTAGGAGTCTATAAAGCCTAAATTTCGTCTATTTAGTATCATATTTGTTGTTATCTTTGTATATTGCACAATATTGATTAAAAAAAATAGAGCCATATAATTGAAAAATATAAGATGTTTCTTGAAAGCAAATATGTTCCATGCTTTATTTTATTTCAAAATTGAGAATACATATCGTATTTCTATGCATTTCATTATATATATATATTGCATTCTAACACAAAATAATCAAAGTTTTGCGTCATTGTGGGGTACTGCTGTGGTACTCTTGATATCTTGTAATTGTGTTTTAGCCAGGAAACCATATCTAACGCTAATGTTATTTTCTGATGAAAGTGTTTTGACCGCACACCTTTTGTTTCTTCCTTGCTGTAGAATGTATGCGTCTGCAAAGCCAGGCCATTCACTTCTTCATTGTTTATAATTGACGACTTTTTCTTTTATTATTTCAGGTAAGTGGATTTATTTTTAAGAACCGTTCAGTTGGTAATGTATACATTTCAATATTAAATGCATGAGGATTCCTGAAAGTTTTAAGTTATTTTTTTATCCTTAGTAATTAAAATTATTCTGTGCAGAGCAGATTTCAAACATTGTTTTCACACTGGGGAAATGCTCAATCAAAACAACTCATTGTTTCTCCTACGTCTGACAAAAACATATCCGTAAACTCTTATTTTTCAGGCTGTAAATGCTCCTCCCAAGATGTAATCAAAATGTATTTCTGTCAAAGAAAATGCTTAGTTACTTCAAGTAACATATCCTTCAACCCAAGGAAATAAACGAACATAGATAGATTGATAGAGAGAGAGATAGAGAGATAGTTAAAGTAGATTTTACTGTTCTTTCAGAGGGAACTGATCGTGCGATATATGATTGCGCAATAATCTCAGCTACCAAATCCTGCTTTTATTTCTATTTAATATTATTTTCAACTCTCTTTGACTTATCTGGAAGAAAAATTGTTTTGTAAAGTGTGAAAGGAAAATCATCGTGAAATTAGGTTCGGCTCCACAAGGAACAGCAGGTCAATATTTAACTACCCACAAAGCTCTAAGCTAATAAAAATAAAGAAGTTTCTTTTTTATGCTTTTTCCCTCCTTAATTTTATCACATTATCCCTTTCACTTTATGTGGAAGAGATGCAGACAGGCTCCATATTTGATGTCTCTCTTCTGACTGTCATGGCGGTCGATGTCAACAGTCCAAGATGGCGTCGTCATTTTACAATAGCAGATGACACTGAGATAAAATAAAGACGGCGTAATTGCGAGCGTGCCTGAGAGTGTTTGCTTATCTGGGGAGATGTTGCTGATCTCATTTGGGTTGGCTGTCAAGTGACATTGGTTGACTTATAAGGCAAATAAACAGACAAAGACTTTATGAAACAGACAAGCGGATACGTAGAATCGGGAATGATGAAATTATAGAGCAGAAGATTGGCGCAGGGGAGTAGTTTGAATCTCAAGAATAAAATATTGAAGGAGAGGAATGAAAGGAAGGAAGGAAGATTCTATGCAAAGGAAATGAAACAATACACGAAAGAGTTCGCATGAAAAATTAATGTTGGAGTTAATGAAAAATGAAAAGATAGATACGTACTTACATAGATAGATAAAAATTGATTCAGATAGAGAGAGGGGGAGAGCGGGTGATGTAAATATTTGTTGGAATAAGTACACAATAGATAGACGAACACATTTGGATAGATATGAATGTACTGGGATAGCTAACTATTCAAAAATTCTTTTGTCGTCTTTATTGTTTTTAGCACAACGTCTACCCTAGTATGTTTCTAGGCAAGTTCTGTAAATTTTCATAGCTATGTTGAAGACACCTGAAATTTCCGAGTGCAGATTTCACCTAAACGAGGCCTTACATCAGTCGAACGTTCTAAAAAGAGCAACTCATCTCAGGTAGCTAGTCTGAGAGGATTATCTAATAATGTACGTTAGAACAAAGAAAGAAAGAAAGAAAGAAAGAAAGAAAGAAAGAAAGAAAGACTGGATTGACAAAGAAAAGTGACTCAATCAATGAACAAAGGAAGACAGAAAAGTTGAAAGAATGGGGGTGGAAAGGGGTAATCAGAAAAAGGAAAGACATAAGTGAAAAAGAAGAAGGGGAGAAACAGAAAAACAGAGAGAGAGAGAGAGAGAGAGCAAGGAAAGAGAGAAAAGGGAAGGAAGAAAATCTTGTGTGAAATGAATGGGGAAAAGCAAAACATTAAGATTTAGGTAAATTAACAAATTGGAAACGTTGAGATTTGGGGAAAAAAAATTATTATTATCATTATTAAATTGAATGAGAACGGAGCACAAAAATGAGATTATTTGAAAGAAAGTATTCAAAAAAACAAAGGACTTCGATAGAAGACAAAATCGAATAACGAATAACGTATTTGAAATAATAAATGATAGAAACTAAGTATTGCTTCTTTCTATCATATCTCAGCAAAAGAACAGTTCGATAATAAAGGAAAAAGCTCTTAACTCTAAGAAAAAGATTAAGAATACGGAAGATCTTATTTTTTTCAAAAAGACTAAAAGGAAAAAAAATAAAATAAAAACTAGTGATGGAGAGAAATATGGCGGAAAAAAGAACGGGAAAATGCCTGAACGCACACGAACGTCTTGCTGGCTTGCAATATTGTGTTTCTTTGCGAGGTCATTCTGTCGCCTAGTCTTTCGTTTCAACAAATCTCGCGAGATTTGTGCAAACAAACAACGTTAACAATGGTGACGCAAGGGATTTCGTGGAAGGAAACCTTTAATAACCACACGGGAACGAAATGCCATTGTGAACAGTCGACATAATGGCCGACATGCTATAACCGTCACGTCAGAATATTTGTAGCAGTATTATCATGTATAATACTAATTTTCAATGCCCTGCCATTACAACTAAATACCTGTTGATATAGCTAAATGATTAGAGTAGAGAACTGAACGCATATTAGAATTGAGGATGGAACTTCACTGAAGAATCAACGATTTTTATGAACAAAATAAATCTGAATTTCATCATGACTATAAGTATTCACTAATAAAATACGCTTTATCAAGCGTTTACCCAGGGGAAGAAATCAAAAGCTCTATAGTATCTTTGAAAATACTTACGGGAGTTGTCAGAAACTTATATATCCGGCACTCAACCTAATCTTCAGCTCACACATTCTCAGAAGCCAGTTCAAATTCTCCTTATTTTACTTTCCCATATTCCTTTTCTCAACGACTATGATCAGCCGTCTTCCTCTTGCGAATATCTTCATGGTTCATCCCTATTTTTGCATACCCTATCCTGCTACTCTAGACACCCCTGTTAAACCCTGTTCTTGCTCTTCGTATTGAGATTCAATTCCCAGGGTTCACTCCTCTACTGCTGCCCCTTTAAAGGTGACGGATATAAGTGTGACAGATGGACGGACCCATTGCTTATTATAGGGTAGATCGATCCTTTCTGAGTTGCACTGGCTTTTTCATGGAATTTTGGCTCTACTCATCGCACATAATGTACCTAATACACCAACCAGTTAATCAATTAAATTAATGGTAATTTTTTCTTCATTTCATGCAATTTTATCCTTTTGGCTCACAAATGATTTTTGCGAAAGGTCTACTCTCGGATAGCTGAGAGAACTCTGCAGCTATTGTATTCCTAACACCTTGACTTGCATCCTTCGTAATGATTGTATTGTTTACATAATTAAAATATCTATTTCTTGGAATGTCTATGAAAAATATTCTGCAGGTTTTTTTCTTTATGCTCCTAAAATAGGTTTTTACCAGAGGTTCAGTTTACAATGTGATTTAATGCTAAATTGGTCTCTTAGTCCGGCAGCGATCAAGTTTGATTTTTTCAGAACCTTTTAGTGATCACTGCCTAACAAAATGTAAGAGAGGCAATAGATTAATTGATCACTTTTTTTCCGATTTTTGATTGATCACGCCCAGAACGGCATGCTGCCTGAAGACGTTAGTCGCGTGACTATCACTTTTGAGGGACTAACCAGACTCTTTTTTAATTATATTGTTTCACAGAATCAGTACGTGTGTTTTCCTTTGTGCTTGGAAAAGGGTGGATACGTCATGTTCAGATCCACATTTGCAAAATACTTATTTGCACTAATCATACTATCTTTATGTGATGTGTATTCGATTCCACTGCTAGGCTGTTAAAAAGAAGTGAGGGTTTTCTTTTTGTTTGTTTGTTTGATTTTTGTTTTGCGTTTTTGTTTTTTTGTTTTTTTGTCTTTTTTTGTTTTTTGGGTTTTTTTTTCCTTCTTCTCTTTCTCCGGTGCAAGCGAAAAAAAGATGATTGCGTTTATTTGCTGTCTCAAAATCTCGTAGCTATGGCGACGAAACGTGAAGTGACTGAAGTAGAAAGAATACAACGACGTGAAGAGAAGAGGAAGAGTACAAAGTTAAAAGGTAAAAGAGTTTGAATGACAGAAATATTTCTTTGGATAGTTCTCGAAGAGAATGGCTTCATTCTTATCTGAAGCCTTTCTTCCACTCTCTCTCTCTCTCTCTCTCTCTCTCTCTCTCTCTTGTCCGTTCTCATTCTCAATCATTTCCAGTCGTCATTTTTTTCTTGCATTTGCCTTTTATCTATAAGCTACCACACACGCATCATATATGTAGAGAGAGATAGAGAGGGAGTGAGATCAGCAACAACAGCTTTTTGGCATCTGTCGTTTGACGTAGACCTTTCACAAAATTCGTCTTATCTCTCTATCATGAGCGTTGCGAAGCAAATACTTACTGAACTTGTATGGATCGTTAAGCAATCATTTTTATTTATTTATTTTTTTTTTTTTCGCAATTCACTGTTTCAAATTTAACCTCTGGGGATCCAGTGAACGGTGTTCAGATTCGAGAACAACAAAATCAGAATTCTGATTTTTCTATGCAAGTTGGTCTTCCAGACTTGGTAGAATGACGCAGCATGATCTTCGATACTTTTTTATACGAATTTGGCTTTGTACCTGGATAAAGATAAGCTTCCACTAGTACTTGAAATTGCATACCTTATCTCAGGAGTTTATGTCCCCATGAAAACAGTCCAACCAATCAGGCCACGGAGGATAATGTCTGCATTCATTCAACTCTGACAATAAAATTAAATTCCTTATCCGCACCCAAACCCCTGAAACACCGGATGTATGTCCTTCATTTCTGATCTATGCTTTTCACTAACGATCTTGAAATGGCAATCTGGAAGTTGTGATAAAAAGAGACAGAAATTAAGATGAGAGAAATACCGGCGAAAAATTACGCGACTGACAATGCTTCATCTGAAAACGATAAAAGTTCACACTACTATAAGTGAGTGCAAACAGAACTTCAAATAGGACAGTACTACGCTTTTGTAGGGGAGAAGTAAGTAATAAGTCTACATGGTTAAACTTGATCTTTAGAACCGATGGCTCTGGTATCTCAAGCTGCGAAAGGGATGCGAATTCTTGTCTTGCTGCAAGCTTATTATTCATTTCTGATCCACGATTCTTGCTAACGATTGTGAAATGACGACCTGGTAGTTGCGATAAAAACTATCGATTTTTTCTCTGAAATAGATACATGATTAAGTGGAAGCTTACATATCAGGATGGGAAAAAATAGCTTTGACATTTGATCAACGTGCAAGGACATTATGGGTCAATGTCGCCTACATCATGTTAATCCTTTGGTCAACTTACAATTATAGACAAATTTACAGCATCTAGGAATACAGCTGTTTGGGGGTCTATAAAACGCAAGATTACAATTAAACATTCGCCGTCTTCATAGTAAATGTGTATGTGTGTTCTGGTAAGTATATAACACTATGCATAGAGAAACTCCCTCAATCCATATTTAACAGAGAGAGGGCAGAAGAGATGGAATTTGACTCTAAGAACTGATTTAGAGCAATTTTGTAAAAGCTGGTCCTGCAAGCCATTACAAGTAAGTCAGATCCTTACTAACTGAAAGTACTATTATGGCCTCAAATTACTGTGTAAACGTACTGGTACAAGACACAGAAGTAGGTAAAATGTTAGCAGAGCAATAAGCATCTACTAGTATCTACTGATACAGATATAATTTCTACTGCTTCGCAACAAAAAGTTAAATGGAAGTCTTAGATGCACTAGCATCTCTGGTACCTATTGACCGTCTCTGGATAACTTACATACAGGAATGACAGTAACGTCCCTTGCTAGATTTTCATACAATAGTACTGTATTTACTCGTGTGCACTGCGAACTCGAAATTACTGCATCCGTTTCCTCACTTTTTGTTGCTTAAAATAAGTAATCTACCCGTGTGTATTATAACTATTATTACCCGCGACTATAATGCTACACCTTAGTGCGCATATGTTCTGACTTACAGGTTTTTGAATAGTATCGAATTGCAACGTGGACTCTTGCATTTGATCGTTTTCTCTAGGCCAGCAAGAATAGCGGCATTCTCAATTCTTGAGTCACGAGACCAAAATGAGTTAGATAATATCAGCAGCCATGGAGAGATGGTCGTTCAATACAATACAATATATATATATATATATATATATATATATATATATATATATATATATATATAAAGAGAGAGGAGGAGAGAGAGAAAAGGAAAGAGAGACACATACAGGGACTGAGAGGATGGGTGCAGCGAAGAATCTTTTTTTATTTCTGATTTCTGTGCTGTTGAAAAAGTGTATGAATATGAATTTATTCATTTCACCCTCACGTACTCTTCCTTCTGCTCTCTCTGCATTCTCTCTCTCTCTCTCTCTCTCTCTCTCTCTCTCTCTCTCTCTCTGTCTATCTATCTATCTATCTATCTCTCTTTTTAAGCGTATTACGACACCCTATAATTGCAGGTGTCACAAATGCATTATCTAGGGATGCATGACCAAGATGGACAGATAAGAAAGAATTTAATAAATAAATAAATCGAAAACAAAGATACCTATGATTTTACAAGTGTACTAATGTAATAACTCGTACAAAGCATGAAAATTGTTTTGCTATGCCACCGACTGTTGGCAAATTTCTATGCCACCGAGCAAGATAGATAGACACATACATCTAAATTGACTGAGGTTGGTATCTATCACAAGAAAGTATTGCAGATTCTACAAGTGCGATACTGTTGAGGATGGGTAAGAAGAATATGATGCGCCATTCCCCAAAGAGGAAGAGGTTTGTCTTTCTTGACAATCAGCTTTCCGAATCATGTTTTATCTGGGATCAAATACCAACACGAACCCAACTGTCCCATTCCCAAACAGTTTCCAGATTTTGAAAAACTGAGAATGAGAATAGGACAGAAGAGAGAGGGAAAATGATAAAAAAAGAATAAGAAATCTTATATATATTATATAAGCTGAGCGACAGGGAAACAGAGAGTGAGAGAGACGGATACAGACAGACAGACAGAGAATCTGGGATAGATCTAAAGCAGCTGAGATAGATGCAGCATAGATAAAAAGAGTCGTTGTCCTCGCTGACGTATTGCAATGATAGCGAACCTTCTTGAGATTCTTGAATTATCCTGTTATCAGAGAGTCACTTACATGTATTCGAGTATTTTGAATATAGATAAGCGACCTATTTTTTAAGTATATTCATAAAACTAGGAGTTTAATGGACTTGAAATTTCAAATTAAACTTATAAAACTAGGATATTAAAATGGAATGAAGTCAATTGTGTGTCACTTGAAAACCTGCAGCGTGTTATTTCTGGCACGAGTGTCATATGTCCGCCATTATTGGCATATATTGTGTTGTGACCACGGAAATGAAGTGGAGAGTGTACGTTCATGTATACAGTGTTTCAAGATTGATATTGGCATTGGCATTCAATCTGCTCAATGCCAGTATGAGCATTTCGAGTTAACATTCTGTTTTCTCCTGACAATACAGTCGGGGTGGTTGGCGCCAGTGTCCGTATTTCTCTTGTTTCTAAAGACACGCCATCTTTAATGACCAGAAATCTTAGCACGATTTTCCCCCGTCTTTCTCAACGGACCACAACCTTAAGCAAGTTTCTTTAGTTGTTTTTTGTTTGTTTTTTTTTTTTCGTTTTCTTGTTCTGTTCTATCATCTCCTGCTCTTCTCCTCCTCTTTCTTTTTCTTCTTCATCTTCTTCTTCATCATCTTATTCTCCTTCTTATCCTTTGTCTTGTACTTACTTTGTTTTTTGTTTTTTGTCGTCCCTTTCTTCTTTCCCTCCATCTTTGTTATCCTTGCACTACTCCCCATCCCTTCAGTCTGCATCTCCTCCTTATTTCACCCATACTTCTCTATCTTCTGCTCTCCCTTCTTCCCCGTACTACCGTCTTTTTCCTCTAGTTACTTTTCCTCTATCCATAACTTCTCTCTTCTACTCCTCCCTTTTCACTTCCTCCTCCTCCTTCTTCTTCTTCTTCTTCTTCTCTCTCTCTCTCTTCTCCATCTTCTTTTTCGTCTCAATTCCCCCGTTTGTAACGAAAGCCGACTGGCACGCACGAAGGCCTCGTTTAAAAGGAGAAAATGGCTTCCAATTTCTAAACCTTTCTCTTCAAAAAGATTTGTAATCTTTAACATTCTTCATAATGTCTAATGCAAATAAAGGGGAATAACGGCGTCGTATCGGATAATAACAACCGATGCTGCAGCTACCTCTTCCATCATGCCTTACAGTACAATTGTTATCAGTATGGCGCGTATTATTTTTTTTTTGTTATAAAGTAAATAATGACGATATCATATCTAAGGGGTAAGATGAAGCGTCCGTGTCTTAAGAGACAACTTTTATAACATACCTGCCCCCTTTTTTGCTCCCTCTCATGCTTTTGTTTTCATACAGCAGAAGCTGTTCATACTTGTAATTCCAGACCGCTAATTGCTCTTTCTTCTCATTTCTATACAGCACAGTTTATATTCAAATCTGCTCTATGGATTTTAAGACCTGAAATGGTTTATACAATCATCACCCGTGAGTCAAATGAATAACTGAGTTAGTTGAAAGGAACGATTCTCTGAAATTCATGAAAGCAACGAAATATTAACAAAACAATTCACGCATGTTGATTAAATGATTATTACCTTCATAGCAACTAGCATTATTTGTAATTTGATAAAAAAGAAATGGTACAGGTATCGTTAACAGTTTGAAAGTTTGCCTAACGCCACTGTACAGTACCTCCCCCTGCCATCTAAGAGTAGAGCTGAAATGACGTAAAACGAAAAAGCAATCACCACGAATTTATATGGAAATTTCTTTGGGTGTTCCTAGGCTCGGCAAAATTAACATCATCTGTGACTGCCAGTTTAATGCAAAGTATAAAACCTCTACGAGCTCTCGTAGGCTTCTTCGATACTTTTTCATCAAAATAAATCGAGTTGAAGCAATTCAAAGTTTTTGTATGAAGGTGCCAATTAAACTAGGCGAATTGAGAGATACTTATAATCAGTTCAGTCTCAAATCAAAATACTTAATCGAATCATCTCATGACCTAGTTGATTGCCACGGTACCAGCTGGGTCATTTATGTTATTTCTTCAGACAATGGGGCAAAATTTACCTCCAATTAATGTGCAACAGATTGTACTCGGTCAAATAAAACCCCTAGCAGGGAGTAAACCCTAAAGAGAGTTATACATAAATTGGGTTCATGCTTTTCCCGAGGCCATTACTGCAAAATTTGAGCCCAATGAGCCCAAATTTGAAAGCATGTTTCAGTAATGTTAACCACTAAGCTAAATCTGCACCTCCTGTTCCCACATTAAGCCAAGCATTGATTTCATATCACCGCCTGAGATTTCTGGACATAACCAATTCTGGCAAAAGGTCACTTTTGATCGAACTCCCCTCGCAGTGTCTTGGAATTTTAGCAAACATCATTTTGCATTTATTACTTCTATTACATTTGTATCCCTAGAAAATCAACAAAACATATAAATATATTTATATGTATATATATATATATATATATATATATATTGGTTCCTATGTGTACCATATAACCGATTGAAATACGTGCCTCTTCAGTTTCAACACAGAATGTCTAAAACATGGTAAATAGAATAAATAAGAAAGATAGATAGATTGAGGTATTCCGTCTTGTAAACGGTCAAGTGGGATATGGCACTTATCAAACTCATAGATAAACGCTAAATTTTTATTGATCAAGGATAACATTTAGCTGATGTTTCAAATGTCGAAATTTAATCCCCCTCTCCCTTATGAAACCCCAAACAAGAAATGAATTGACAATAAAATCATTGACAACCGGTTTCCAATGTCATACCGTTGAGGTGTGCGAATTCTACGTGGCTCCCCTTCCTCTTTTCCATTCCCTGTTTCTTGCAGACTTCTATATTCTTCCTTCCTTCTTGCCTCGATCGGCAACAGAGAGGAAGGTGTCAGAGGAAAAGAATCGCAATAGACCAGCAGATATTTATCCGTTGCATCAAAACATATCTGAATTAAAAAGCCATCAAATACCAATCGCTCTGGGGATGGCTAAAGCTATTGTGACAATCACTATTAATACCCCATTAGCAGCTAGCGAAGAGTAATAGTCATCCATTGCAAGATAAAAGCCTTTGTCAGGTGCAAGTTATCTATCGGAAGTTAAAAACCCTGACCCACGAATAGAACTTAGTTGCCATCAATCTCAATGGAACATAAAATCTAATCGATTTTGTCATCGAAAAGCCATGACGGAATGTCCCGTCATTTGCAGTTGTTGAATTAAATCGTTTGAAATGTCTTTCAGAGTGAGTACAATTCGGCACTTTTTGCAGTGAAACATTCCTAACCTTACATGGAGGGATCACAAGACAGCACAATATATATAAGGAAGAAAACAGGTGTCCGTGACATCATAGAAACTATTTAAAAATTCAAATGGCAACGGGCAGGCCATGTTGCAAGAATGAAAGACAACTGATGGACATCACGTCTCACAACATGGATTCCCAGGGATCACACTAGGAACTGAGGCCGACAGAACACAAGATGGAGAGATGAACTGGACAGATTCAGGAAATACTGGCTCCGTGACGCCCATGATAGAAAATTGTGGCAAATCCTGGGGAAGGTTTGTGTTCAACGACGGACGTTAAAAGACTGATGATGATGATGATGATGACATCACTTTTTGACTCACTAGAAAGAAGTGCAAAACAGCATTCAGCATTTGTTTTGCAGCAAGCCGTTATATTCCCCTCTCTCTCTCTCTCTCTCTCTCTCTCTCTCTCTCTCTCTCTCTCTCTCTCTCTCTCTCTTTCTCTCTCTCTCTCCTCCAGTCGGTACTTATACCTATATCCACCACGACCCCAAACTCTGACTCAGCTATACGTATCATCATCATTATTTTTAGCATTTAGGGGGGGGCAGGGAACGATCAAAACCTTTTCCAAAATTAATAATGGTAATTGCTCGTTCGCTCTACACCATTTTGGCTCACGAGAGGTTTCTAAAGGTGCAGTCTGCTTTTGGATAGCGGTGAAAAACCAGCGAATCGAAAAACAAAATCGGCATGCTCGAGTTCAGCTCCTGCCTGTTTGCTGGGAGGTATGGTTACACACGTCCCCATTTCCTGTCCCTAGCTGACTTCCGTAGTCTTCCTTTTCTCTTGCTTCGATGGCACCGGGCAAGGTGCTAGAGAAAGTTCCATTAACACGCAGATGCATTTACCAATTACTTCATACAGTGAGGGTAAAAAGTATCCGATACATTTCAAAAATTTCTCGTCAACATCCTTATACAGCTTCAAAATTGACGGAACCTAAACCAAAAATAAAACAATTATGAAACTCAAAAAGACATACTTGATCAAAATCGGATTTCGAATCAAATTTTTTGGTTCAAATTCTGAAAAGTTTGAAGTATTTAAAAGGTTACAGACATTAAGTTTGTGAAATATATAGGATACATTCTGCACTCACTGTACCTCAACTTTGGGGGAAAAGTATCATTTTAGCCCGCTTGGAAAAGAGAGCTTTTTTTTTCTTTATCCCAAAATTATATGCCAATAATCATTACCCTGCAACTGACATAAACCATACGACCTTTCAGCCTTGACTCCTTCACTCTAACCCAGGAGCTCTACTCAAAAGTGCCATTTTAAAAACCTGTATTTGTTTAACTCGTGTGCGAAAATATGCAGGGTCACACGCACCGCTAATTGCACGAATCACTGATGGTTCCCCCACCTTTCTCTCTCTCTCTCTCTCTCTCTCTCTCTCTCTCTCTCTCTCTCTCTCTCTCTCTCTCTCTCTCTCTCTCTCTGTATACGTGTTGAAGCACGCGCAGTGTATTTACATGTCTTTGTGGGTGCCTCCGCGCCATGTTGGGTGTGTATGCTTGTATTCCCAAGTTTGATGCGCGCCAACGAATATATATTCACGTCTGCGTTTTATGAATTTTGTTTTGTGCAAGCGTGTCAAAATCACTTCAAAAAAGCAGTAACGTGGATGAATTGTTACCATAGTAACTGAACGAAATAGACTGCTCCGGTTGGAACAGGAACAGGAAGGGTGGAGAGATGGAAGAGGGTAAGAGGGAGGAGGATGGAAGGGGGACTCGGAATGCATCAGCGGAAATCTCCAGGCGACCTTTCAAAGGACTTAGTTCGACTCAAGCTAAAGACGGTGAGCGAATGGAATCACGACGGTATTTCATGAAACTCAACCCTGCCACGCACCGTCAATCTCTGTTCCATTATTTTATTTGTGCCTAAGCGATTTCACATTATTATTATTATTATTATTATTATTATTATTATTATTATTATTATTATTATTATTATTATTATTAACCGTCAACCATAACTGTCACAAAACCTGTCGATAAAGGTTCTCTCAATTTCTAAATCGATCCCTGGCTATGTATGTATGTATGTATTTATGAATCACGTGCACAAGTCACACCAATAGAGCTAGAGGGTTGACAATTCCAATTTTTCTCCTTATCATGTCCAGTAAAAACATGTTTTTTTTTGTTTTTGCTTTTTTTTTTCAGGTTTTTAGTGGGGGGTCATGTTATGGTGAAAGCTTATACTAAATTGATCCCCAGTTTGTATCACGCTGGTTTTTGAAAATTCAATCTTTTTTTTTTTTTCGTATAGTGACCATTGCCAAACAAAATGAGAGAGAAGTGACTTATTCATTGATCATATTTCTTTCCTATTTAACTGATCACCCAAACACGGCATGCCGCCAAAGACGTTGCTCACGTAACGGTTTCTATTGAGTGACAAACCTGATCTGTTATTATTATCATTGGTATTTCTGTTGTTATTGTTGTTGACGGCAGCGGCTTTGATTTCAGTATATGTAAGTCACCAGCCGGGTCTGAACCAGAGACCTAAGGCAGGTAACTTTATGAGATATGACAGTCTGAGCTTTAAAAAAAGGAAAGGGACAGGGCTTTCACATATACACACGATACAACACTTTCATAAACATACTTCTAGATATACTCAAAGTGATCTATGCAAGGTATAGTACATAGATTCACATTGAGAAAAGAAAGTAAATAATGTGTGCAGTGGAGGTAAGAGCTTTTTTCTATGTTTCACATACGTATGGTTTTCAAGGTATGTTGTCAGCAATATTTTCATCCGCTGGATCAGTCATATCACTCATAAGGAGGGGCGTTTTTTCTTTAAAGTGTTTCCCTATAAATATCTAGTCTGTTAGAGTTCATTGTTCTGGCAGTAAGTATAGTGAAGTCCTATAATATGGTCGCATCTTTTGTTCCAGTGGCTGGTTCAGTTCGGTGTTCGTACCAGTTCTTAGCTTAACTAAGCGTAACAAAAAACTATTCCTCTCCCACTCTAATGGTGTATGTGCGTCTGAAAACATAAAAATAGACTATGGAATTTTCCAAGATGACTCACTGTCTCATTACCTTATGTTGTACTTGTCTCTGATACCTGTCTCACGTGAGCTCAACGATACTACGTATATGTACAAAATCTATAAAAAAATTATATCCTAACTCTTCTATACGGATGACTTGAAACTCTACAGAAAGAATGATGAGCAAGTGGAAAGAGTATTGAAGACTGTCAAGAGACAGTGACGACATCAGGATGGAATTTGGACTTGATAAGTATGCTAAAGCTACTTTTGAGAAGGGAAAATTGACCGCTTTATCATCCATTGATATAGATTTAGATACTAAGAATAAGGAATCAGACCAAAAAAAAAAGCTTTAAATACATAGGTATAAATGAAATTAAAGATAAAGATACAACACAATAAGATAAAAGGAAAAATAAGGAAAAGATGCTGCAAACACTCAAATGATTGTCCACGACCAAATTAGTTCGCTTTAGTAACTGATTGTACACAACGGAACTTCAGACCACGACCAAATGGTTTACAATGAAAAAATGATTTTACAGTGCTTCCCAGCATGTCACTAACATTCTATGTCATAAAATCAAGATTTTGAGATAAATAGGGACTGTCTTTATCTCTCAGTGATATTGAATGTAGAAAAATTGTTATATGAAAACAGAATTAAAAGTAAAAGAAACAGAATACAGGCCACTAAGTCACTAGCTGTTCCAGTAGTCCAATTCAATTTTGATATCATCGACTGAAACTTACCAGAAATCCAACGAATGGGCACGAAGAACGGGGAGTTTCCAGCAGCAAATAAATCCACCACTCTAATGCTGATGTAGATAGATTTACCTGCCATGGAGGAAGGGTGTTAGCGACCTCATTGAACTAGAATCCTCATATATGACAACCACCATCGGTCTTCAAACTTACATCCAAGGCTCCCAATAATGGGCGATAAGTCTGGTGAAGAACACAAGAATAGCAAAGAAAAACTGCATTTCATTAAAGGGGGCAAATGAGTACAAGGAAAACCTATCCTCAAGAATGAAAGCAAACCAGAGGCAGACTCAGTAAAGAGTAAAAAACAGGAAATAATGGAACTGCTACACGAGCGCTGACAAGAGAAACGGCTTCGCAATAAATAATCCCCTTCGTACCAAAGGAGCTGACGAATATCAGAATGAAACCCATCAGTGGTTGCAAATCTCAAGATTGAAGGCCGAAACGGAGGGTTTCATACTGGCAGCCCAGGACCAGAGCCTATAAACACGAAACTACAATGCTAACATAGTAAGAATGTCATTGACCTCAAATGAAGACCGAAACAATATCTACAGTGGAACATCTGCGATTGGAATTCTCACACCAGTTTCCTGATAATTATCACTGAAGACAGATTGGCAGCAAGTTTACTCAAGTTTCCAGCTCTCCTCTCACCATTCCTTGTCCACCGTAATACAGTGGTTTGCACTTTCACACAACCTACCTGGTGGTCATCGCACAAAGCTGAGTGATAATAAGTCTTCTCAAGTATCAAGCCCTCCTCTCGTTGTCCTCACACATCACAGCAGCGCTGTGGTTTGTATCCTATCAACTTTCCCTAACATTACTGGCACATACCATTTCCATTCTAGCTGTCAGGTCATTGCTGACGAATGGAGTTCATCAATATCATATTTCCAGTACTTTCTCCAGGACACATAGTACTGCTGTGGTCTGCATAGTCTCAGTATAGTTTCCAGGTTCGCCTACAACTATTGGTACTACCCTGACTTCTCACTCTCTCTCTCATCCTTACTTTGTGATCTGTTTGAATAGAGATGTTTGACCTTTGGCAAGCAGCCTTTCTCTTGTGTCCAAGTCCGAGAATGATTTGTGAATTCAATCTTCCAGGACTGACTCAGGTGCGTGCCGATAGTTTGTCAACATGGTCGAATCCCAGTTGTTGGCACAGTTCCCAGTGTATAACAGTTGCTGCCCTGTCGTTTTTTTTCTTGTACTTCTTTTGAACTGGATTACAACGTTCATTGGTTAAGTGGTATACAGTATCAAAGTATACGCAGCATTTGCCAGTTGTTTGGATTCTGTGGATCTTTGCCTTGGCAAAGTTTGTCCCGATGTACTAAATTTGGGCTGCCATATTAAGGGCTTCTGTTTTTCTCTTCGAGTTTCCTTTATGTATCTATGTCCATGATTGCTCGTCTGCGATATTTTTTTTTTATCTCTCTTCTGAATTCCCCTCATAGATTTTTTTTTCTGTTCCCGTTTTCCTTCCTTATTGTGTTTTTTGCTGTACCTTTGTTTTCCAATTTTTTTGTTGTTTGTTTCTCGGGCGTTTTGCATGATATCTTCACTGCTTCCTTACACGTATCTTTATCATCCTTTTCTGACTTTTTGGACACAGTCCTTTATGTTGTTGAGTCCTTTGTCGTCTTCTTTCTCCTTTACATACAGTCTATTTGTATCATCTCTTGGACGTAGAGCCTTGTGGATTGTCATGCTTTCTTGTTCGCTGGCCCATTCATTGTAGCTCCTGCTTTGTCCATCCAAGAAATGGACACGTGTTCCTTATAGCTGATTCCGCCCATTTTGTCATTCATTTTATCAAAATTAAGTTATATAGCTTGGTCAGTAACATTTTACTTATCTTTCTGGGGTATTCCTTTTTTTTATATTCTCCTTCATTTTCTCCTGTTTTATCGAGTCATATTCGAGAACCCTCAGGTATCTACTTCGGCCCTATGTTGTTAATGCTACGGTTATTTTGTTGTCCGGTCAGTTGATTCATTCCGCTGCTATAAGCCTTCCACTATATATTATTATGACTGCGTATTTATCTATTCCGAACTCCAACCCAGTGTCAGAGAACATACGCCTACCTGGAGGAAAACGACTTATTCCTGATAAAGCAGAAAAACCGCCAAATAGGATCTTACGGATGTAAGGACCAACTCCTGATTAATCACATGATCCTAGAAACTTGTCACAGTAAATGTTAGAACCAAGATGCTGTGTGAATAGACTACCTGAAAGCGTTCGACAATGTTAAACACACGTAGATAATTGAAGCTATGGGATTCTTCACGTTATCCCCAATGCTGGCAGACTTCTTGTGACATAATATGTCATTATGGTACACTGAACTCATCCTTTCTCATCGAAATGGTGAAATAACATCCAGGAATGTCAGCATAAACTGTGGCATATTCAGAGGAGACACCTTATCTCCCCGGCTTTTCTGCATCTCACTAATTCTCTTATCCATTCAGCTACACTAAGCTGAAGTTGAGAGACTGAATAATCAACCGTATAATCTACATGGACTGATCTGAAACTACATGGCAAAAATGACGATGAGGATTTTTTTTTTTTTCAAGTTAAAAACTTTAGTGAAGACATAGAAATAGAATTCGATATGGATAACTGTGCAAAGGCCACGTTCACAAGAGGTTGGTTAGTCGAAACCAACTTCATAGTCACAGAAAAAAATCAATAAAAGAAGTATAACTGGGGGATATACATAAGTATTTAGGTATTAGAGGAGGGAGTGGTGTCCAACACGTCAGTATGAAAGAAAACGTCAGTAAAGAGTGCTTCAGAAGAGAGCGTGCAGTACTGAAGACAGAGTTTGTTTTTAAAAAAGGAAGTGTAAAAGCCCTTAATACGCTAGTTATCCCTGTAACAACAGATAGTTTCAAAACGATTGACTGGAATCTAGATGAGATGACAATGACCAGACCATAAAACAGTCACGTGATTCACGAATAAATGACACGGTAACGTACACAAAAACTGATGACGAATTAACTCCCACTTCTACTTAAGCCGACTTCTTTTGCCAGAGTTCGCAAATCCTATTTGCAGGAACCGTTCATGAAGTAGTGAATAAAATTAGATTTCAATGGACCAAGCGAGTTTGACCCTAGCGCAGCCGAGCTGCTTATCATAATTATTATTATTATTATTTTTATTATTATTATTATTATTATTATTATTATTATTTGCAATATCACACCAGTTGCCTGGTGGTTAGCGCTGGAGGTTGAGTGATAGCAAGTCTCCTCAAGTCTCCAGCCCTTCTCTCCTAGTTCTCATAGGTCATTGCTGAAGGCTGAATGGCAATAAGTCTCCCCAGGTCTCCAGCCAATATCTCTTCTCTCCTTCGCCTATCATGCCAGTGCTGTGGTTCACATTTCTGCTTTCATTTCCCTTCCTCTGTTAGGCCACTTAGCAATTAGTGTTGCAGTCTTTATATTTCTAGCACTTTCCTCAGTATCTGCGCAGTTCCTAGCAGTGCTGTGGTCTGTACAGTCTCAATCCTTCCCCTTATCCCGATCTCCTCCAGTGTTGCCCTCAGTGTCCTTGGGACAGTTCCTAGTGCGCCCACTATGACTGGCACTACCCTGGCTTTCATGTTCCACATCTTCTTCAGTTCTCTCGGTAGATCCTGGTATTTTTCTAGTTTTTCACTCTCCTTCCTCTATACTCTTTGGTTTGCAGGTACTGCCACGTCTACTATTTGACAGGTCTTCCTCTTCTTGTCTACGATGATGATGATGATGATGATTATTATTATTATTATTATTATTATTATTATTATTATTATTATTATTATTACCTTTCTTTCAGCTTATGTCTTTGCCCTTCGTATTCATTTTTTATAGCCATCAAGGACAATGCTTTGATAAAAAAATTTAAAAAACTTGTGTTGATAGAAAAAATCTCTGAAATATTGCTATTCTTGTAATCAAGATTATTAACAAAATTTATAATTAGCTTTATAATTTTTTTTTCGGGGAAAATGTTATCATAAATGCTACTAAAAATTATATCTTCTTAATTATTGCCGTCACCATTATCCCTGCCGGGAATTCCAATCCCATAATAGATGATAATCGTTAATTATTGCTATTGTTCGTAAAATGTATTTTTTGAAGAAAAAAAAAAGTCACAAATGTCACTTTCAACTTCAAGTCAGAATTTTCTAGTGAAGAAGCGCGTGTGTATGAATAAGAACGGGGTTGATTTCGAATTATTACCTACGCTTCAGTATTCTTACCTTAAAGCGCAAAACAACATTTCTTGACGTCTATCTCGGTGTTCCAGTTATTGCCGTAACTACTCGTGTTTATTGAGTTTTTGAGATCAATCTTTTCTTTCGGGAAAATAAATGAAAGTCAATTTATACCTTATAGTTAGGTAAAAATGATTAGTGTTTAGAGTCTGTTGAAACAACGACGTCCACTAATCGATCTTCTTTCTTTTAACAAAGTGAATAGATCTGGTCTCAAGTTTGTGATCCGTCTTGATTAATAAATCATTAAGAACTAGGTACTAAGCTGGGGTACCATGCTGATATCTAATAATCGCCAGTTTGTAAGTAAATGTTTGACATTGCGTCTTTTACATATGAACTATTGGACCTTTCTGAGTAATTTCCATACTTAATTATTACCTTTCCCGCTAGCTTTCTGAACGAGGGCAAATACGAGACGACCCTGTGTCGAGCTCATCAAGTGACTCACCGTTCCTATCCAGTCGTGTCTACATTCGTACTTTTTTTCTAAGGTGTCTTACATTTAGATATCATTTTTGATAATCCCTGGTTATTATTATACCTGTAATCGTAAGATGCTAAAGAAAATAAAATTTATCAAGAGTGGCGATGATAGATAAAGCATTGTATTCTTTTTATTTTATTAATTGTAAATCTCGTTGTCTTCAGTTGATGTTGTTTTTCTCCTGCTTTCACTCTTCTGTCTTTCTCTATCCACCTCCCCTGCATCTCCTCTCGTCTCTTTCTTCTCCTGTTTCTTTTTCTTCACCTTCTCTTTCCTGTTTCATTTCTTCTTCTTCTTTTTCTTCTTCTGTTTATTTTTCTGCAGCTGTTCCAGGTTGCTGCTGCTGCTATTATTATTATCATCATCATCATCATTATTATTATTATTATTATTATTATTATTATTATTATTATTATTATTATTATTATTATTATTATAATACTGTATCCCTTGTTCATCCTTCCCTCTTTCTCGGTCTTCACATCTTCTTACTTGTTTTTCTCGTTATAATGATAATATTGATAACAATAATGATGATTATCATCATCATTATCATTATTATCAATATTATCATGTTTATCATTATTCGCTCCTGGAAATATCACGTTAGACTTTGAGAAAAAATCTGTGGTTTGATGAGAATCTTCTGATCAATATCGCATTCATGCCGACCTCTTTGGGTGAAACGGACACCAGCCTGGGGTAGTGAAGGGAGAAACCCCATAGACGGGGCCTTTTCATTGATCCATTTATTATGAGGTCGTTCTTGAAGTCAGCACATAATCGGCGGACCCTGAAATAGACTTGGGGTTCATCTTCTGCTCTCACTCTCTCTCCTTCCCTATCCCTTTCCCCCCTCTCTCTCTTTCTCTCTCTTCTCTTTTCTATTTAGCTATTTGCCAATCACGCTGTAATCCTCTCTCTCATTTTCTTTTCTCTCTTTTATCGTCTATCTCAACCTATATTCTTCTGTCTCTCTCTCTCTCTCTCTCTCTATTTTGATCAGTCTTAGTCGGTCGCTGTGTCACTCTCTCATTTCCTTTCTCTCTTTGTCATTATCACTCTATCTCAGTATTCCTCTTTCTCTCCCTTTCGCTCTCTCCACTGTATCTACCCGAATTCCCCTTATCTCTCTCCTTACTCTCTATCTCGATCTGCTTCAATTTCAATCACTCTCTGCTTTCTCATTACGTCCCTCTAACTCGGTGCCTCCTTTTCTCTCTCCCTTTATCCATGTAAATCCTTCTTCACATCTCAACTCCATCAATCTCCTTCACTCTCTCTGTCTCTCTCTCCCTCTCTCTCACTCCCTCTCTCTCACTCCCTCTCTCTCTCTCTATCTCTCCCTCTCTCTCCCTCCCTCTCCCTCTTTCTCTCTCTCTGTCTCTCTCTCTCTCTCCTGTCATCTCATACATTCTCTTTTTCTTGATTCGTCTCCTATCCTTTCTCTTCTTCTCTTTCGTTCAATCTTTCTTATTCATCTTTTTTTCTTTCTTTTTATTCGTTCTCTCCTTTCTTCATAGACACATCCTTGTTTTAGTTCTTCCTTTCTTTCTTTCTTTCTCTCATTTTTTCCTTTCCTTCTTCCTTGTTGGGTACCTTCTACTTCAATTGTTTATTATACGGAACCGTCTCAGCCACAAGGAAAGTATATAGATACATAGATTCTCTATTTTTCTCTCTCCGAATTAATATTGATTATCCATGATTCGTCATCACGATCAAAATTACTCCAGATACAAAAAAAAAGTATAAATTTGTAAAATTAATGTTATCGAAAAACCCGAAATGGCTTATAGGTATTGATTTGTCACCTCACGAAGGCAAATGCAACAGAGGGTCTCTTTATTGTGGGTAACCCACGTACGAAGTTACCCTGTTACTTCATATATTGCCCTGGGCATCAGGGCATGCCGGTGACCCTACTTTTCTTAGTGCAATGAGAAAGTGCTGCCTAGAGGACGAATCCCCGGTCACCAGGCCTCAGATAAGTGGTATAATAAGATACAAAATTTCGTTCTGAACAGACTTGGAAATCAGGCCGTAGATGCGCAAGTTTTTTTCATCTATGGAGATCTGGAGGGTTGCTTTTATTTTCAAATTTACATCGAAAATATGTTGTAAAGCTTTAGAAGATCATCAGCTATTTAGCGTCATTCATTGGACATAAACAATCCCTAGGATTCGCCAAACATCATTATCATGGGTGTCGCAGAGCCAATATTTCCAAAATTTGTTTATTTCGTCACGCCATCTCGTATTTTACCGGCCTCTGTATCACATAAGATTTCTGGGGCCTTGATGCCCATCGGTTGTCTCCATATATATATATATATATATATATATATATATATATATGTGTGTGTGTGTGTGTGTATATATATATATATATATATATATGTATATATATATATATATGAATTTTAAGAAATATATCCCATATCATTAAAACATTCGATGCGACCTCAGTCTTCAACATTTATTTTATAAGAATATCAATCAATTTATTTGAATATGGCTTATTCCATTACAGTAAATTAAATAAAAAATGCTACGTATTTTCTTAAAAATCATTTTAATTGCAATTATTTACATGAGAAGCAAGCAAAAAGATCTAGATTTAAATGAAAAGTATCTAAACTGACCACACCGAGCGAGAGACTCACATTTCGGTTTATGAATCAGTCATCGACGGCAATCGATGCTAGAGATGCTAGTGCATCTAAAAATTGCTGCCAGACTCATGACCTTGCAAGACACTCGAGTATTTATTCGATATCATTTTCTTTTCGATCCACACGTATTATTCTGTAGCGCTGCTTTGTAGGAATTCTAAATGCATAACTCGTAGAAGCCATTGCAGACTGGAATATGCGACTGTAATCTTCTTACGTCTTGTACGTATTTCGTTGTCTGCTTTAAAAGGTTTTAAATATGCCTTTTCTTCTCTTTCAATTTTAGCTTTCCCCAGAATTCTCTTATTGATATTTGCTGGCACAAGCCACATTTCTTAAACACACCATCATAATACGCGTTCACTCCTAATGGCTTTCGAGACTGGCACGCAGAACACTGCATACAAAGGATCTTTCAAAGCGACTCACAAAGGATGAAGAATGAATGAAATTATTATTAGTTTTCGATTAGTGATTCTTTCATCTAATATCTTTTGCAACTCCTACATCGTCATTCCACGAAGCAGCGTGGATCAGAAGTTGGGACTTGCGACGGAAAGTAACGGGGAAAAAAAAAACCTTGAAAGAAATACTAGTCAAAAATTGATATTAGTTGACAATGCTTCATCGAAGAAAATCGAATAATATTTCAACTAATCCTACTCATGAATGTAAAGAAAGAGTTTTGGTGGCGTAATGACAATAAAGAATAAAGGTTACATGGCAAGATAAAGGACTCTATCTGGTTGGCCTTTTGTAGAAGATCAGGTGAGACAGCTGCCACAGGTAATGCTGAGCAACAGAAGGTAAGGAATCCACGTTCGAATCTCACCGAAGTCTTTTAATTCTTTTTCCCGATCTATTCTGCTTTATTCACGATCGTGGAATGACGTCCTGTGAGATGCAATGGGGGAGGACTGAAATTATAACGGGAAAATATTGATTTGATTATTATTTTTCAATTTTATAAATTTCAATGATGATACAATTAATACCTCTAGTGTTAATTAACTCAGAAAATAGCGACAATTTAAACACCCTGGTCCTGAACCGAACAGAAATGGCAGGTAGTAACATCACAGTTGTAATGAGAGTGTTTTTTATCAAACAATCCCACAATTTTAAGCGTGTGACCATGGAGCACTAATACCATTCCTAATAGACCATTCTTTTTTTTGTGGCGAATTCGATCCTAACTATGTGCGCCATTGAAATTTCCGTGCGAAAACCAAAGCTAATCTCAGTTTTTCGACGAACATTATGGCACACCAACCTTCTAAGCGGGCGTAATGTATCAGGATTTTCAGCAAAACAGAACTGCTGCGAGGTGACCTTGAGTCAAGAATGACTCTTGCATTGAATGTAGGTAGTAATAATTGGGAATAGCATCAAACGATGAGGTTTTCGTTTTTGGTTTGGTTTGGTTTGGTTTGGGTTTTTTTTTGGGGGGGGGGGGCTCTCGGAAAAATAGGCCTGGGGGGGTAGAAGAAGGAATGAAGGAATAAGCAAATGAATTTGAAAACTGTCGACCACACGGATAACTGAAGCAATTAACGGAGATCTATTTTGGGACTGGAAGGAAAGTCGGAGTAAAGAAGAAGAGGTTTTCTTCTTTTTTTTTTTTTTCTTGTGGAGCAGGTGGGAAAAGATGCTTATTACTTTCACTGCCTTCTGAGGAAGTCATTAATTATAGAAATAAAAGCAAAAGTCTTTGGAGAGCTAATATTGACTATATTGAAAATAAAAAGCTGCGGCAGAAATTTTCAGAACCTATATGGCAATTATTATTATCATCATCATCATTATCATCATCATCATTATTATCAATATTATTATTATTATTATTATCATTATCATTGTTATTTTTTTATTATAATGATAATAAACAATCATCATCATCATCATCATCATCATCATCATCATCATCATCATCATCAATCCGAATATAGCCCTGGGAAATGGAAGCTATGAATTACTCTTGGATTTGGACATCCAAACTGACCACCCAATCAAGCGAGGAGACCGGACCAAGTGATCGTGGATGAGAAAAGGAGAACCTGCCAAAAAAAAAAAGAGACGTGGTTGTACCTGCAGATCACTGAGTAAACAGGAAAGAAGGTGAAAAACTCTGAAAGTACCAAAACCTGGCAAAAAGGTGTGGAACATGAAAGTCAGGATGGTACCAGTAATAGTGGGCGCACCTGGGACTGTACCAAAAGGACACCTAGCGTGAAACTACAATAAAAAGCATGGCTGCGGACTGTGATGGAGAATTGCGGAGACTAGCTGTCACTTGAGAAAAACAAAGCAACACTGACACGTATTTATTCCTTGTAAACTCTTCAATGATTGTTTGCCAAAGATTTTTTTTAAATACACCAGGTTTTTTGCAACATTGATGTGTGATTCTTGAGTTATATTTCGTTTTCCTTGAGAGAACATACATTTCACCTTTTCACCTTTTTAAAAATCAAGCTAAAAAAAAAGGCATCATGCAATTGGAACTTTGATGTGTGACATTCGATTTTTATTTCGTTTCTCTTTGAAGAACGCGACATAAACGTTTCTAAATTTGTTTCACATTTAAATTTGGCTGAGGAAGATATACGACATGTCTGAAGTATTCAGTTTTGATTTATTATACTTACATTGATAACCTATCACAGCAGCGCTGTGGTTCGTACCCCAAACACTATTTATAATTTATTCATTTTTGTCATTATTAACATTATTTCAATTATTATTATTATTATCATTATTATTATTATTATCATCATTAATAATAATAATAATAATAATAATAATAATAATAATAATAATAATAATAATAAATGCACGATTACTGAGGAGAGCACTGGAAATATGAGATCCACGACCCCAAGCCGGTAGAAATGGATTAACAGCAATAACAAAAAAAAAAGAAAAGCCTGGTGGAAGCAGTACAAACCACAGCACTGATGTGATAGGTGAGAAGATATGAGAGATGGATTGGAGACTTGAGAAGATTAACTGTCACTCAGCGTACAACGATAACAACCGAGCAACATGTCTGGTTGGAGTTGATCAATAAAAAACTGAATAAAGCGATCAGTGAACTGGACACCAACTAAGGGACCAATTTAACATAAACTTACTTTGTAAATCGACCCCAGCACACATACACTAAAAACCTATTTTTTAAAAAAGAACAAAAACATAGTTCAGCAATAGTTATGGGGTAAATGTTCAATTTTTCAACCTTTGAGCTCCATTGGTACAGCCTGTGCGCACGATAGATGGATAGATAGATAGATAGATAGCCAGTCAGCAAGACTCACATAAAAATTGAAGAAACCTATGTTGACAGTTTTGGTTGATGGTTTTTAATAATGAAAGTGAATTGGTTTCTACCAATTGTACAAACTATTTACCACCACCGTGCGACAAATGATATCGACCCAAAGGAGAAGCTGTCCTAAAAAATATAATATTCTTGGTCTTCGAAATCCAGACCAATCACGTCATCGAAGCGAAATGATCGTATTTGAGAATCGCAAACCAGGAGAGAACAACTTGAAAATTCGTAGAGGTGACCCTGCCAACAGACCACCGATAGATGCTGAAGTCCTTATAAGAAGGGGCACGAAATTTCCTCTGACCAGTCATCATCATCATCATCATCATCATCATCAGTCTTCCAATGTCCGTCATTGGACATAGACCTTCCCCAGGATTTGCCACATTTCTCTATCGTGGGCGTCGCGGAGCCGATACTTCCTGAATTTGTCTGGCTCGTCTCTCCATGTAATATTCTGCCGGCCTCGGTTGTGCATGTGATCTCAGGGGATCCATGTCGTGAGTCGCGATGTCTATCGGTTGTCCACCATTCTTGCAACATGGCCAGCTCACTGCTATTTGAGATTTTAGATAGATTCTATGATGTCCCTGACTCTTGTCTTTTCTCGGATGTATTGTGCTGTCTTGTGGTCTCTCCATGTGAGGCCCAGCATAATTCTTTCATGTGCATGTTACATAGTTCTCAATTTGTAGATCTGTCTAATTCCTCTCAATTATTGATCATGCTTTCCCCTTGAGGATATAGTGCAACAGTCCCCGGATGCATAGAACCATTTCTACGCTTCAAGACGAAAGAAAAACGAAAAAGAAATGGAGGAAAATACCAAGACCTCATCAGCAAACAAGTAAAATTTAAAACTTCATTGTCGTATCTATAATAGTTGGCGCTCTTAGAACCGTGCCAATACTGTTACAAACGAGACGTGATTCTGACTGCTTAAACCATGGCATTGCAGAGTCTTCCCGGATACTGAGAATGTTTCAGAAAATTTGAAAATGACTCAATGCAGTTCACAGCAAGTTGCTTAGAATACTTTGAGTTTCGTGTGTGCGGTGATACTAGTTGCTTCTTTTGACTATAATCATAGCAACCAGAAAGCCTCTGGTTTGAAGATACGTAATAGTAATAATAACAATGTCAACACAAGGTATTTAATGTCTAAAGACTTAAAAGAACGGAAAATAGAATTTATTCGTATATTTATTAACCGCTTGTCGTAGAGCAATGGTCATCAAGTTCATGAAGCAGGTTCACCATTATCATCAGTCTCTAGACGTCCGTTGTTGGACTTAGACCTTCCACAGGATTCGCCACACTTATCTATCGTGGGCATCGCGTACCATTGATGGTTAAGGGAATTTGATTAACCAACCTTTGCCCCATTATTGTTGCACCGTACAAGATTAAGCCACTATGCTTTTTTTTTGTAGTCCTGGCCATTGCGTTCAGATCCCCAAAAATACTTATTTTCAAGAGAAAATTGTTTTAAAGTAATCTTTAGGAAATGTCTAATTGGTACCAGGTCTGAACTTGAAAGTCAACGAGAACGGGACTGATGTGCAGATTTCAGATCAGAATATTACTACTTCTAACAATGGCAACTACAACGTTCTTTCCGAGAGACCATAATTTGTGTAGGCAAGTGTGCTTATAATTTTTCAGTCATAGATATTATCAGTAAAACATGTACTGACATTAGATGGAGAGTTTAAGACGTGTCGAAGATATCAAAGACAGAATATATCTTGCATCAGAAATATAAAGTGGCAAAACATTATACCAGTACAACGATCTCTTATCCGGAATTCTGGAAGTGGAAAAGCTCATTTTCTCATGGATGTCGTCTGCACACCAGAGCTCAAGTTTAGCGCCAAGCATGACCCAATGCAACTCATGTTTAAACAAGATCGTCTCGCATGCCCAGTTTAGCACAAAAGATATTATTTCGAGAGTTGCACATTTTCCCGGTGGATTAAAAGGAGGCATCTGTCATTATCGATTTCAATCTCGATGTCATTTCCAAAATTCAGAATTCTGAAAAGTGTCTCGAGCATTTGGGGTAAGAATGTGTGCCTGTCGCACCAGGGTTTCTTGTTCACACTGTTTAAGAGAACAGGAGAAAATTGGAATTGATGTCGAGGGACAGTCTTCGACAATACCAATAATTACTGTTATTCCCCATGTCGTTCATTTTCTTTATTAGTTGATTTGATGACATTTTTTACCTGAAAATATCCACCGGGATTATTTTACGAATAGGCAGGTAATACATGTGTCCTTGGCTTTTTGAAAGCTTGCATTACTCATAGCTTTTACGAAAGGAGGTGAAAAACGAAAACAGCGTTGTTTTTCAAATGATATCGCAGTAACACACACTGTCCCCCCTCTCTCTCTCTCTCTGGCTCGCTCGCTCGCTCGCTCGCTCGCTCGCTCTCTCTAACATCTTTGGCTCTAGTACTTTCCTCCATCCCAAACTCTGACAACTCAGCCTAACGTACCATCTTTATCGCTTTTTGGGATCAGGGAAAACTCAAAAGATCTCCATACACATCAATGATAGTTGTCACTTCGCTTTACGCCATTCTTACTTGGTTGTTTTTCTATAGCGGGAGATAAACCTGTACCAGTAATTCTTGTTTACTCTTTTCCAATCTGGATAGGAAGATACTGGAATTGTCTATGAGGGAAAGTCTTCAACCACACAAATAATTGATACCATTCCCAAGACTGTTCGTTTTCTGTATTAATGATTTCGAAAGGATTTGTACCTGAAAATCCACAGGGGATTATTTTATCCCATTGGACCCCTAATTTTGCAATGTCATTTTTTTATTATTTGGTCCTTTAGTTTGTGTTCGCTTTTCTTTTTTTCTTATTTTTTTATCTGGACTTTTTTGTTGATCACCACTCAACACAAATCAATAGAAATAATTTGATCCATTGATTACACCTTTTTCAAATATTTCAACTGATCAACCCCCCCCCCTTACCAGACGCTGAATGTGACGGTTTCAACTGAGTGACTAACCAGACCTGTTGAGTTACATTTTATAAATCTCCGCCTTGAATGAATTATCTGAAATGCGCTTTTTCGGGGCTTTTATAATCGGTTATTTTGTTTCTCTCTTTTCAATGGAGGTTTTTTTCACAGATCATGGTTTCCTATTATTGCTGAGTCCTCTTGTTTCCGGTTTTGGTTGCTTATTTTGCAGTTGCCATCACGGAATAAGTATTTTCATCAACCACGTTTGCCGGTAGTTAAGAAGAATGTTCGTACAAGACGAAGCCTCGTTTTACAGTGGTCTTTTGGGGAGTAAAGAAATACTCGTTTTGTGGTTGATAAGACGCACATTTTTTTAAGGGCCCTAAAAATCACCATACATTCTCCCTGTGAGGAACAGGATTTGGTTTTAGCTTGAGATCTAATAATCTGGAGTGGGCTCCTGAAATATCCCTCTCATGCTATGTTTAGGGCTCGTCCGATATGCCACTGCGTCTTATATGTAGATAATGCCGACATTTTAGTACATTTAAGAACATGTCTATTGTGCATCTCCGACTCCAGTGGTCCGTAATATCATTCTAATGGGTGCATGTTTTATTAGAAAATGTCAATCAAAACTGTCAGCTTGGGTTTCTTCAGTTTTCAAGTTGGTCTGGTTGGCAGGCAATGTATGTATGTATCATACGAACCGGCGGCACCAATGGAGCGAGACAGCTGAAAATTTGACTCCTTATCATGTCAAGGAGAAAAGTTTTTTTTTATATGTTGAAAATTCCCCACCCCCTAATAACTTCTCAGTGGTGGGGGAACTATTTACAATGTAAGTTTATGCTAAATTGATCCCTTAATTTGTACCAGCAAGTTTTACAGGGATTTTTTTTTTTTTTTTTTTTGTGTGTGTGTGTGTGTGTGTGTGTGTGTGTGTGTGTGTGTGTGATTACGTTTTTTTCAATTTTTTTAATTGATCATGCCCGACACGGTATGGTAAGATTTCTATTGAATGACTAACCAGACCCGTTCGGGTATGTTTTTTTTAAAATTCAAGTACGTCGTATAGGCCCAGCAAATATGATGGTTAATTCTGCTGAAAGTGATTATTCACTTCAAGTACAAACGGTGCTATCTCTTCTTCCATATTGCACCATTTATTTTGGAGTTTTAATGGTCGAACGCATCGCTCGACTTTGATAAATAGCGTGAAAATCACGATCAGCGTGTCTACGCCAGTTTCCCCCTCCCCTGATCAATCTATATATCCTCCATCTCCTCCCCTTCCCTTAGTCTGTTTGTCTGTTACCCCCCCTCTCTCTCTCTCTCTCTCTCTCTCTCTCTCTCTCTCTCTCTCTCTCTCTCTCTCTCTCTCTCTGTGTCTTGGTCTCACTCTTGAAAATTCACCTGCCCTTAACTCAGTTTTTTTTCCCCTTTATGGAAACTGGCCTGATGATTCTAACACCCACTGGTGCCACCGACAGAAAGAAATTTAATAAAGGTTCTGAGCTGTTTACAGTATTTGTGTTAATGAATTAGTATAGAGAATGAAGGTTACGTCTCGTTACCTGACGCCCTACCACTGAACGATGATTAGTACGGTACTCTTGCAAGCCGTTAATGTGAAACAACTGAAACTTAGTTTAGTACTCATCTATCATCTACTGTAGAGTGACAGCTCAGAGAAGGAGTCAATCAAGCCATTACTCTTAAATTCGTTTGTAACAACTGAGGCCGTGTACTAAACTGGAGTGAACCGAATAGATACCTTAATATGAATGGCTTGGTTTGGGAGGGTTTTCTACCTTAATGGGATCCTTAGGTGGCGAGGTCATTTAACTGAAATAAGCCTCCAAAGTCCTAAGTCCTAAGAGGAAGTGCGATGTACGCAAGGCTGACCCCACCCTTTAAACAAGAAGTTTTCATCCTATGGTTCACCAAGGTGGGGCGTATAGGAGCAAGATACCTAGGTCGTACTTTTGACAGATGACCCTTACAGTAAGGTAAGACTTAGTGTGGCGATCTAAAAAAGCTATTACAGGTGAATTTACAGAGAGCTCTATATCATTGCTTTGTATCCGACAAAGCAAAGCTTAGTATGTATTGACTACCTACAACAGAGTTTAAAGAATTACTCTGTCTATTCATTGCTATTAATTTCGTCCCTCAGTGTTGGGGTTTCGTAACACACTTAGCCGAACCAAGTAAATATTATCTTTTTTTTTCAATCCCATGTTGTCTTTTCAAGTTTATTCAATGCTCTATAAATGGTATTTTCTGATGTTCCAAGCTTGTCTGCAGATTTTCAAATGCTGGTGACCGGGTTTACCTCTATGTAGCTTTTCAACAATCCCAATCATCAACTTTTGGGCTTTATTTCAAGAGACAAGTCACTGCCCTTAACATGTTTTAACCAGTTATACGTTTCATTTACCTCTTTTTCTACAATACCCCAAGCAGCTATCTCAATACTTGTGTCTGCCATTATAACATATGGCACAAAAGGAACACTTAATTAGTATTGACAATAGTTAGTCTTTGAATTCGTACACTAAATAAGCTTTGGGGTTAAGGACTGTAAAAAGTAAAAATACTTTCGATACACCCTGATATCTACAGATAAACCCTGGTTTCGTGTGCTAGTCTTGCAAGCAATTGCTAATGAGTTTATCATCATTTATATTTCACATCTATTGTTAGACATGGACTCTCCCTACAAACAACTCGATCATGAGCGTCTCGATGCCAATATTTTCTGAACTTGTCTAAATCGGTATGAAATTTTTTTTTTTTTGCATTTGCCATTTCGCATATGAACTCTGGGGATCGACATGGTGTGCGATCCTTCAAAGAGTTAACACATGAATCTTGTCAGAGGGTTATGGGAAATCAACAGTTTCTAATGTTTCTTTCTCCTCGGTTATTCAGCAGTGGAAAACTATGTGAGAAAATTGCCTGATACCTGCATTATGATAGGGCCATTTTGAATTAGACATTATGTCATAAAAAATATACTGGTGTGTAAGACAGTCTACCCTTATCATATATTTTTTTAGCCATATATTTTTAAGCTTTGCGAATGAAGGCAAGTTACTTTCTAAATGGACAATAGTGTGCCCCAGGCCCGGGTGGCATCGAAAAGCAGATGTTTTGGCGGAGATATTGTGGGGTAGGCGTTATGGAGTGTGTGGAAGAAGCACGTTGTCAGTTACACAAAGGCTAAGACTCCATTATGATACATTGAACTAAAAGAGATGAAAAAATAATGAAAAAAACTACATACATACGCACACACACACGCACACACACTTATATATATATATATATATATATATATATATATATATATATATATATATATATATATATATATATATATGTATGTGTGTGTGTGTCTCTGTGTGCGTTTGTAAGTGTGCGTGTATCTATGTATATGCATTTATGGGAGTGAAAATGGTTGATAGATAGATATGAACTGATATGGGTTGATGGATATGAACAGACTGCAAATCGAAGAAAAAAGTTAAAAGATACGTTGATAAATTAAAACCAAGTTAGAGGGAGAGAGACTTAGATGTACGGATATGAATAGACTGGCTTAGATGAATAGACACGAACGTATTAGCATAAATAGATAGATAGATAGATACATACATACATACATACATACATTGGCTACGGTGCGTCTGTCTACCTCCACTTGTATCCATAACAGCATATTTTCATCATATTTTGGACATAGATCTTTCCCCCAGGATTCGCCACACCTTCCTATCGTGGGCGTAGCGGAGCCAATATCTTTCGAACCTATCCAGTCAATTTCACTATCTAATATCCTACCAGCTTTGGTTGTGAGTCGTGATGTCCATCGGTTGTCTTGCCATTCTTGCAACATGACCATCCCATTGCCATTTGAGTTTCCTAATGGTTTCTATGATTTCTCAGACTCCTGATTTTCCATAATATACTGTGCAGTTTGAGGGTCAGTGTCTTGGTGAGCTGCCATGTCTCAGCTTCATAGGTGACTATCAGGAGGATACATTGCTTATATAACCTTCTTTTCAGAACTAATGGTATTTTCCTGTTCTCAATGGTTATTACAACGCATTTCAAATCTCTCAGACAATTTTGATCTCTTTTATATTTTCATGAGTGATACAACTTGACATTATGAATCTGGATTAAAACGATGTCTTTTGAACGATAAAAAAATTTCAAACTGCTATCCAAGTTGGAGGCTGGAATTGACTCTCTTTTTTCTCAATAACAACAAGATCAATTTTCACCTAATTTAGGGGAACAAACTCTTCATTTTTATGTTAGTCCCGTCAAATTAAAATAAATCAATATATATATATATAATCAATATACTCCTATCATGATCTGAAATCACGTCCTAGTGATTGGTAGGCAGCACTCAAACCAAATAAGCCGAACTGAATTTACATATCTGCGACAACTTATGTTATAAATACACAAGGGTTTATTTCATTCTAATGAATATCTTTAAATATTGTTTGTTTTGGGGTTTTTTTTATATTGTATTTATTATATATACAATACGAAAGTTACAGTAATCATCTTCAGTCGATATGGAAGAAGAGGTGGAGTTTGACCCTGCAGCAGCCGGGCTTGTTTCATTTCTCTTCTCTTAGCATTTATATTCGTGAAAAAGCTCTGATACCCACCACACAATGACTGCAAAATATTTTCCTCTTTTTTCCCTCTTTCTCTTCCTTTCTTTTCCCTCTTTCTCTTTCTTCCCTTTTCTTTGTCTCTTTTTTTTTATACAGAGGTTTTATTTTTCCTCTGAACACTTTTGATTTTTCCTTGGCTGACTGAATAATCGGCCAGTCGTTAGACACCAAGTGGGAATCATGAATATTATTTTACCCGACAATTCTAACGAGACCTCCATCGAAATCTATAGAAATATAAATACATTATCTGTCTGCTGATTAGAGCCAAACCTTCATGATGCTTACTGCTACAGGCAGCCATTTTTCTTCAATGCAGGCAGACAGGCCACCGATCACCGTGACCCAGTGGTAGAGTGCTTTACTCCGATTCGATAGGTCGTGACTTAAATTAATGATCAAGTCGTTCGAAAAAAGTAAAATGGTCATCAATAACCCCCCCCCCCGCTTGGCTATGGGGTACGTCTAGAGAAGGATTGGCTCGGTCAGGCTATTCCCCCCAAAACACATGCATGAAAATATGGGTGCCACTGCGACACGGTATAGGGGACAAAAAAACCCTTTACTGAGTTACCGTGATACGGGTCAGGCAATTCACTAGCCGTGTAGACTTTGCTAGAACGATCCAAATTATCGTACCGGGTCACGTTGATACAGGTAAAGAGTTATGATTAACAAACCTTTTTCATTAGAGCCAGTCATTCTGAATGGAAACCTTATGGTCATTCGAGGTTTCTAGCAGATTTGAATGGGCCCTAAAGTAGAGAATGATACATGAATTTCGGTTTATATGTTTTGTTTTTTATCCCCATTTGACATGGCCACAAAAAGGGCTGCGTTTGACCATCGAGCTCAAAAGATGAGTACGACTAGGTGATACCAGTTTAGCCCAACTGTTCATAACCTACACCAAGATGATCTCGCGGAACATATACTGGGAAAATAAAGGAATCAGAATAGATGGCAGAGACTTGAGTAACTTGCTGGAGACATTGTCTTTTTTGCCAAGGAACTTCATGATCTCCAAGTAATGCAAGACGAACAGAAGGAAAAAAGTTGATTTTTACATGAACTTCAGTAAAATAAATATCATGTGTAACCAATATGTTGAGTACGAATACACTTCGAGCTGAAGAAAGATGACCGCTGTATCTGCGTAAGACAACAAATTTCCAGGAAATCCTTAAAGAGAGAAGAAATCATACAAAGAATCACCCTTATTTTGTAAACCTTCGGTAGCTCTATTACGAAAGAACCCAATTGATTTTTTAAAGAGGGATATACAACCAATTCATTCTCCCGATTGTCACGTACAGAACAAAAAACATGGAACCTCACCACAAAAGATTGAGCCAAAAATGAAAACCGTGCAACGTGTATAGGAGAGAACCATTGCACAAGATCACAAGACAGCACAATATACAAAAGAAAAAAAGAGATATTGTAGAATTTTTTTTTCAAAACCCAAATGGCAAGAGGCTGGTTATGTTTCAAGAATGTTAGGCGACCGCTGAACATTAAGAGTCACAACGTGGATCCCCAGAGATCATACAAAATTGTGGCCGGTAAAAAAAAAGATAGTGTGACAAAACAAATGAGTTCGATAAGTATTGGCTCTGTGACGTCCATGATAGAGAGGTATGACGACAAACTCACAACCACACATTATAAGACTTTGAAAACTGGCAAACCTTTTATCATAGGTCAGGTGACTATCTATCCTATAGTTTCGACGTCTAGAAAATGAATCCGTTTAGAATTTTTAAAATGTTACTGTACTGAATTCAGAAAGTCAATTGAATCTTGAGAATAGGACCTTGCTTTTGAAAGGAATCCGGTGTTAGTAATGAAGTCACAAAAACTAGAAATAGAGAATGTGCTGAGGCGTTAATTCGGTCATGATTATGCGCTTTTGTACGTATTCTTTCGTATATATATATATATATATATATATATATATATATGAGAAAATATGTTTTTTAACTTGCTGAATCTCTTGTCACTTAGATGGTTTCAAGTTTACCGGAGTTAAAACAGATTAGAAGACTGGAACGAGCTACTTCTGAAGTGCACTGACGTCAAAATAGCTGACGGAGACAAATAATTGTATTAGCTTCGTTCTGTTTCATCACTGAAAAGTTTTTATTCATATCCTCAAGAAAATATAGTCGAGGAAAGATACATAGAGAGATAAATGCATAGATATACATATAATAAGATACATAAGTGTTTAACAATATACATATATGATATAATACAATAAGAGAGAGGGCGAAAGACAGTGGAGTGTGTGGTGGCTTTTGATGCGTTCGGCGCCAGATCGTGTGTGTGTGTGTATGTGTGTATGTGTGTGTGTGTGTGTGTGTGTGTGTGTCGAAGTAAACATTTGTTGGAGACATCACTTTATTCAAGTCTCGGCGCTCTAGCCCAAATAGTATGATGGCGTCGGCTTATTTTAACGAAAAGATAAATTCTCTCCAACAAAAGCGAAATGGCAAATAATGGTCTGTTATGATATGAAGATATGAATTGTGTGCAAACTGACGTATGCAGTAACAGATGAATGTATGGGCGCCTCAGAGAGTAATGGTTAACGAGCTGCGTTTTCTCCTCGCCTTACACCATACTGAGCAGAATTTGAGGCGGAATGATTGAAGAGCAAATATAGGAGACCAATACTGATTTATAGAAGGTTCGATCCTCAATGGTCACTCTACACGTGTGGTCTTATTCTGGACTGATCTAAGCTCCAGTAAATACCTATAAACGACCTTTCTTTGGGAGATTCGACGTTTTGTGACGGTTTACGAGCTACCTGAGCAGATCTACTATATCGAGAGTTCGATGCTCACAAGGAACTCAACATTTGTGGCTTTGCGTAACGCCGAGTTGAGTCTCCTAGACTATAGCTATAACTCGTGATCACTTTAACCTATGACCTCTAATCGTCATTGTCATCATCACCATCTCTCTTCATAACCCCTTCTCAACTTATATCTCTCTGCCCGTCTGACTGTCTTTATCTACGCCTCTCTCCTATCAACAGGAAAACATACACCTGCCGTTGCCGAAAAAATAGACAGATAATGTCTTAACTAGTTGAGATTCGTTGATGACGTTTTCATAACGCCAGAAGCATCGGAAAAGTTACAAAACATATTGACTAATCTAAATAAAGAAAGTTGAAAAGCAAAGTTAAAGAAAAACAGAACAAAAAACAAAAGTAACGTTTACCAATAAAGTCTTCAATAGAGCAGAAGAGAAGAAAATGAGGCTTCAGAAGACTTTGATGAATACCCTTACCTGATTCTGATAATAAGATTAGAAAAAAAAAACATGAAAGCAAGGTAAAAGGAAGCATAACGACTGGCTTGAAAGCATTTGGTATGAATAGAGATATAATGAAACAACTTTGTCAACCTGCTTAAAGCGTAAAGTATACAATGAATGCATAATACCATCTATGACTTACGGATGCAAAATACGTAAATTAACAAAACGATCTGAGATCAAGGTTAGAATCGAGATCTATGGAAAGAACAATGCTAGGGAAAACTATAACAAATAGAAAAAGATCATCATGGATCAGAGGGTGGCGAGAGTGAAATATATCATACAAATAATTAAGTTACAAATTAGAAATGGGCTAGACACTTAGCAAGTAGGGGAGACAACAGATGGATCAAAAGGCTAGCCAATTAACGCCCATTGAACAGTAAACGCATTCAGTTCCGACATAAGATGGAGGAAACAAATAGAAAAATTGCTGTTAAGACATGAGAGAGGTTAGCACAATTGCCGTTGGGGGTGTGGTTGTGTAATTAAAATGACTAATATATATATACATATATATATATATATATATATATATATATATATATAGAGAGAGAGAGAGAGAGAGAGAGAGAGAGAGAGACAGACAGACAGACAGACAGACAGAAAGACAGACTGATAGATAGATAGATAGATAGATAGATAGATAGATAGATAGATAGATAGATAGATAGATAGATAGATAGATAGATAGATACTGTAGCGATCAAAATGTAAGGAACGGCTATAATAAATTACATTAATTGATTGCTATAGCTTCAACAAACTACTTAGATTCATATTTCGACAACTCTTTACATAACTATCCAGGTATATTATGTAGAATGTACAAATTATTTGGGAGAAAGAAAAGCAAAAGAAAAACTACTGTAAAATCATATTTTTGCATTATTCAGGGTGATCCATAGTTATGGAACGTTATTCATTTTTCCATTTATTGATTGGAATAAGTGTTGAAAGCATCCAATAACTATCAAAAATTACTTTATTTGGGTTAACATATTACTGGAACGTTTTGTTACCGGCAATATGGCCGCTCCCCTGAGGAAACAAACCATGTTCTGACAAATCAAGAAAATCGTTGAGCTTCATGAGAGAAGAACTACAATTGGAGCCATTGCAAATGATTTTTGATGATCTAAAGGGTTGTTCGGAGGATAAACACCCGAAAAAAAACTAGAAGGCAAGAACCAAGAAAGAAATGTGGATGACCTTGGAAAACTACAAAAAGGGGAATACCGCATAATGGTACAAGCATCGATTGATGACAGCTTCAAAACTGACACTGAGATTAGCAAGTGATCGGAGCTGGATTTGAATCTCGGAACACTGCTGAGAATCCTTTTATGAGTCGTAAGAATGAGAAGCCGCTTTGCTACACCATCCTTAAGCTGTTGGCCCCGGTACATTTTAGTGATGAATCCAAGTTCAGCTTACTGGGATTTGATGGTAAAAGGCCAGGAAGACTGCAAGGAGTTGGATAGACGAGAGGCTGGTCTTTCAATGTGTTAAGGCTTGTTTGAAGTTTGGGGGTGACATTTTGATGGTTTCGGGCGTCATCTCTGAAGCTGGCGTTGACCCTTTGGATCGTCTGCTTAGTAGGGTGAATGCTGAAGGCTATAAAGAACTTCACCGACAGAATTTCGGTCCATGCCTCCACTTAATCGAGAATCAACCGCACATCTTCACGCAGGATAATGCACCCTGTGATACAACCCCAAAAGTTGAGGGCTTCATGAATCAGAAAAGGCTTTCGATAATGACCTGGTCAGCCAAATCCCCTGACCTCAATCCCATTGTAAATGGAAGTTGATAGAAGAGCGTCCCTAACATTTAAATAAGAAAAATTTGGAAGAAGATTAAAGTTGAATGAAACAGGATAACTCCGAAATTATGTGGAAGAAAAATAAATCGATTCATACGGAAACAGATGTTTGTAAGTAATAAAGAACAATGACCGTCTCACTAGATAATGATTTTGTTATGA
>OY735198.1:44623276-44638276 GCA_963457665.1 Thysanoteuthis rhombus
TCATTAAGAATAAGCTTCAGTTAATTGTTGGTATCCATATGCCCATACTAAAACCTAACAACTAGTCCAGCATTGACCTAACTTGAAAATGGATACTAATTTTACTTCTTCGTAATAAGGGTTCAATAACGCCCTAGATTCAATAAATCTTTCACTTTTAGTATTATTCTTTATTCTGCAAAAGATAACATTTCATATGCAACAGCTTAATCGTTTCATGTGGTTGAAATCTCTTTACGATTGTAGGAGATAAGAGCAAGTCTGACATTTAAAATATTCCCCTGTTACAAAAAAAAATATAAAGCAATTTTATCACAATAACATTCTATCTCAATTGACTGGATTAAATTGTTGAATAGAAAAAGAACACTTTTGCTGAAACATGAATTATTGTAAAATAAATGGTGAGTATTTTATCCTAAGAGTTCGTTTCTATTCATGATTGCTGGAGATAAGCGTAAATCTGACATTTAAAGTAATCACCGCTGAGAAGAAGCGATTGTATCCTATTTCAATTGACTGGAATAGATAGTCGAATAAAAATTCTTGTCCTTATTGGACTCAGTGACCACTGGTGTGAGTGGGAAATATGTTAGTACCACGATTATCAAGTACACTAAGTATGCGAGTACTTCAATCACCAAGTACAGCGATACGAGGGCAATGACAAATACACAATAAGTGTGTGTAGATGTATTAATGTATTAGGTAGACCTTTGTTGAAAAAATGCTCGATACCATCGGAAGGGTGTTTATAAAATCAGTAAATATCTTTAACGGCTCATTTCAGATTGTACTTTCTAACAGAAAATTTCGTTTTAAATTTCATTTTCAAGTGGAACAGCCCATGTACGATATGAAATGTAGCAAATAAGTAAGGAAAAACTACACTAGTTGGAAATTATTTTATATTCAGTAACTTGGATATGTAGTAAAAAGGGTTTCTGTTCATAGTTGTATTTCTCAGCTCACAAAATAAATACATTTTCCAGAATAAATATATTTATTGGACCAACTAGTGGAATATTTGTGCCTTACTATATATATATATATATATATATATATATATATATATATATATATATATATATATATAAGTCCGTCTGTCTGTCTGTACGTTTGTGTGTGTGCATATATTTGTGGATGTGCATGTATATAATGTATATATATATATGATTGTATTGTGGATGTGAAGTGACCCGATAGAAAGTTGATGAAAGTGACAATAGAATGGTGAAATGAAAAACTCAAGAAAAAGTAAGTGTTGTATCTCAATTTTTTATCATTCAATGGACGTATCCGATGCATTTTAAGGATGCTAGTCATCTTTTTTGGAGAAAATATTTCCAGCAGTTTACAGAAAATTTCGCTTTATACGTGTTTGAAGCTGAGGATATCACCATTTATGTTATTTCTTTTCTTTTTTTTTGTAACTGGGGAATATTTAATAGTCAGACTTGCTCTCATCTCCTACAGTCGTAAAGAGTTTTCAGCTACATGAAACGATTAAGCTGTTGCATATAAAATATCGTTTCTTTCACATGATAGAGAATAATATAAAAAGCGAAAGATCTATTAGATTTGAGGCATTATTGAGCCTTCAGCACCAAGGAGTGAGATAAGTTTTCACTTTCAAATTGAGACAATGCTGGACAAGCTGTTAGGTTTTAGTCCGGGCATATGGATACCAACAATGTGCCCAAACCTATTCTAAATGATGCAGAATTATCGACAACGATCCACAAAAACCTGGTATTATTGCTTGGACGCCCTAGGATAGTGGTTATGATGCTCAGGTCTGGAGGTCATGGTATAGTGTCATCTTTGAAGAGCCTTGCGTTTGGGTATTGACTAATGTAGGGTCGTCTTCTGATGTTGGTCTTGCTGGGAGCACTAAAACTTTTGCAACAGCATTCATATGAATTTATTATATATATTCGTATATATATATATATATATATATGTGTGTGTGTGTGTGTGTCTGTGTGTGTGTGTGTGTGTGTGTGCATAAATAGATAAAACCAGTTGCTTGTCACGTAGATATCAGCTGATTAATAACCACTGAATTGAGTAAATTGACAAGAAAATTATGTTGGACACTGAATATTGTATTTGTGAAATATATTTTTATGATTAAACTAAATCCCAGAACTATTTATCTATTTATTAGATATTTATTTTGTTTCAAATTTTTTGAGTTTTGACTATCTTTCAAAATGCCATTATAAGCTCCAGAAGGATATGATTAAAAAAATAGTTTCAGAATTTTTCTTTGAAAAAAGATTTTTAGGTATTACTGCTACTCCCAATAATCTTTACGCGGTCCCCGGAAGGGGTACCGATATCTACTCAGAAAAGCCTTGCCTTAGAATATTGACTTGGAACCATTATATATCGAGTATTCGGGTGAGGGTATGATTTGCTAAGCTGAACACTCCCAATGCTGAATTGTCTCAAAAATAATCAGGATGCTGATGGATTCACAATGTATCAGAGGAAGGAAAATCGTGCATGCAAGGTTAGATTTCGCACAAACAAAAGTTATCAGTTGGTGACGAATTGTGCTATCGACAGTTTAATTCCGCGACGAATTGACCTGCGATCAATTTTCTGGCGACGAATTGACCTTAGAAAATAATGTGAAAGACATTTTCCCTTCACATTTCTGTACATCATCATCATTTTTTTTGTTCAGCTTTCAAATATTGAACATCCGTTGCCACAAAAGGTGGAAAATGGTTCTATCTATTTTTATATGTGCCTGCATTTATTTGTTTGTGTGTTCGAGTGCTTCTGGCCATACTACTTTGTCTACAGATTTTAAAATGGATATCAGCTCTCTGCTAGACGCTTTCAGAAAATGTTTTATTTTATTCTCGGAAAAAAAAGCTTTTTCGACTATTTTTGGCCTTATTTGAACAGGTTCATTAGATACTGGAGAACCTCGATGTTTTTATGTGTTTTATACCTTATTTCAGATACTTTCTAGCGGAAATAACATCCACATTCTCCAGAATTTTGCGTATGATATATCCACTCTTCGAGTCGCTATGTCCAGCGTTTGTCAGACATTTTTGCAACATGGCCATTGCCATTTGTGTTTTCTAATGTTCGTTTGGTTTTTTTTTGTATCTCTGACCCCTGTTTCTTCTCTAAAACAATGTGCCGCCTTGCGATCTCTCCATGAAAATTTACACAAGATCCTCCCTTGTACACGTAACTGATTCCTGCGGTAGGGTGATCTGACTACATAGATTTGGGTGTAAATTATGGAAGAATATGATTTTAAATTTGGGAACTTTTATGATGTTCCATGAAGGTACAGTAACAAATTATGTCTAATTTCACTGATTGTATGTAAGAATCTTTACGTATCATTCTTTGCTTCCTTGAAACGTCTCACCATAGAGCAGTAGTTCGCAAGCTAGTCACGTGATCATTTATCAATTCGATTCTCATCGGGTGTCGAAAACTTGTTATATATAAAAGTAATTTAACCAAATATCTTGAGTTACTCGCTATGACACAGCGTTTAGCAAGATAGTCTGGTACTCTGCTACTGCTGTTGTGAGTGAGCAAGATCCTGGCTGTATGTTTCACTCTTATGGCCTTGTACTAGATTGAGCAAAGTTTAATAAATACTTAAGACCCCTTGTAGTAGTGACTAGCAAGACAGTGTTGGTATTTATTCATCCTCCCACACACACGAAATGCGGTACGATTCCTTTCTAAACGTGAATATACAAACATATCTCCATGCTATTCATCATAATTAATGAATTCCTACGGCGACTGCTAGAGCCACCATCAGATTATGACACTGGGGTCAGGTATAGTTTTGGGCATGGAGCAACATTACCACATTTCTCTACATATTCTCTTTTTTCTATTAACGATTTCAGCCGGCCATCCTTAATTGTATGATGTACTTGTTAATCACAGATCATTAAAGAAAATCCCTTATCTTGCTCAATATATTTCATTGTACGTTTTATTCCTAATAGAATAATTAACTGATGCAGCGTGAATTTTCGTCACTCGGATCGGTGAAGTGATATCATCAGAGTAATGACAATAGAGAATGAACCAGCAAAAGTGGTATAATCGAAACAATCAAAATGAAGATAATAGTTCCAAAAATTGATTTATCAGTGGTAATAAATACTCTCTGAACTGGAGACAATACATGAACACGATTAAATACCTAGGTATTTACCTGCGCTCAAGTCAATGAGAAAGACGAGCATAGAAATCAGAATTCACACAACCTAGTCTTCCATGGCAAAGCCATGGCCTGCATTATCCTGTGCGTCGTGTCTCGGTTTAATGAGGTAAAAAAACATGTATCGGAGTCACGTGCTTCAAATTCAGCTTTCTATCTTCTAATAATACCACTACAACTACAGCGATTTTAGCTATCATTACTACTACTACTACTACTACTACTACTATACTCTTCTTCATTTTATTATCCATAATATCATTATCATCATCATTAGTATTAGTATTTTTTTCATATGTCTACCCGCTCATACCAGATGTATGAGGTTCATCGCTCGAGGCTGAATGACAATAAATATCCTGGTCTCCAGTTCTCATGTCAGATCTCTACCCCTATGATGCTGTGGTCTGCGTGGTCACATTTCTTCTTCTTGCATCCAACTCCACAGTTCCCAGTGCGCCTACTATTATCGGCACTACCCTAACCTCCATATGCAATACACTTCTCAGTTCCAGGACCAAGTCCTGGTACTTTTCCAATTTTTTTTAAAATCTCTTTTGTATTCACATTGTAGTCTGCAGGTGCAGCCACGTCTATGATTTGACAGGTTTTCCTTTCCTTGTCCACAACTGCACAACTACAAAATTCACTAACTTGGGAGAGTTGGTTAATTCTTGTCGAAGTCCAAGGGTAATTTATGGCTTTTACTTTCAAGGGCTTTTTCTCCTTTGTGCGGATCCTAATCGTTTGCATAGTTCCCATTGTATAACTTTCGCTACTCTGTCATGCCTGTCCTTGTACTCCTTCTGGGCTAGTTTGCCACATTCACTGACTATGTGATTTACAATCTCATCCCCCTCTCCACAAAGGTGGAATTTCCTGTCTATTGTGGTTAATGTCGATCTACACCTTCACATTCAGTTTAGCATGATGCTTTTGTTCTTGGCTGTCATGATGACGGATTCTGTTTCTCTTCTCAGGTGTCCTTTGCGTAGCCATGTCTATAATATTTCGTCAACGATGTTTTCCATCCATCTTCGGAATCTTCGATGGAGTTTTTTTCTGTTGCCATTTTTCTTTCCTTGTTTGTACTACCCTGCCTCCACCGTTTGCTAACTTTCCAATGTTTATAGCACTGCATGGACGATTTTCATAATATTTTCAATGCATACTGTGCATTCTTTTCAGTTTTTTGCAATTTTGATGTAATCTCCTATGCTGATTTCTCTAACACCTTTTCCCCACTTCACATGTAATATGCCTATATTATATCAGGAGTGCAGAGCCTAAAGTCCAAGTTCGCTCGTCTAATAATTGGAGTTCGTCTTTTGTCCGTTCAAGAAACAGTACCTTGTATCTTACTACCTGTCCACGTGATCATCCCTTTCCATCAAATTTGTGCTATGTAGCACGGCTTCTAATTTTATTCTTATTTTCCTTAAAGTATTTCTTCCTTATTTTCTTTTTCATTTCTTTCTGCTTTATTGAGTCACATTTGAGAGCCCCTTGTTATATATAAATCGGTCATGTGTTGTTAATGCTTTGTCTTGGTATCTGGTATGTCGATTCCTTTCATTCCCATGCGCCTCCCCAGGCGTAGATTTTGCTATAAATCTCACCACTGATTTGCTAATCTTGGATTTACTGAGACTTTCAAGTACACCGCTATGTGAGTTTAAGTCGTATCTTCTTTTGTAATCAATCCACCCGATTGCAATGTTTTTTTTTTCTTTCCTTATTTCTTCCAGGATCAACCAGCCAAAGTAGAGGATGTTTTTCCCTCCTTTGTTTTACTTTTCTGCATAATTTTGTTACTTCCGGTAAAAGCCCTCTTCTTTCCAAAGAGGTATATATATTCTCTATACTATCCGTCTACTTTTTAAAAATTCCACATTAGCGATAGGCCACGTGATTGGCCTGATTCTTTTTCTCAGTGGTCATTTTCGATGATGTATGTTCTGCCTCTGGTCATCCATTCTTGGACTTCGCTTTTATCTGGGCAGCTTTGAAGTTGATAGATCGGTCAGTCAATTGTGGTGAATTTCATAAACTCAAATACATGGATACCATCCTGGTGCTTTCCAGTTGGTTATTTCTCGGAGGGTGTTTTCATTGTGGTTATATTTGACTCTATTTTTTCGCCCTCCGCAATGTCTGGGAGTTCGTTTTTAATATTATCCAAACATTTTGGTGTTTCGTTTTGCTTCTTTGGGTATCTCCAGATTTTGTTCAAAAATTTCTCTGTGTCTTTGTCATCTGGGATTATGTTTTGTTTTCTTTCTCAATTCAGGACTTGGTAAATTTTTTGGTTGAGCTTCTGATTGTATTGGGCGATTCTTTGTCCATATTTCTTTAGTCTTGTTTCTTTGGTCAGTTTTCTCTGGTGTATTTATTCTGCTGCAGCTAGCATCCCTTTTTGTCTCATCTTGTATTTGTCTCATAGTTTGGCCGTCGTCTGTTTTCTTGAGTATTTGAATAAACTAAATTTCGACATGAAATAACTTGGAGTCTGACGAATAACAGAATACACTCACGGATTCAGTATAACTTTGCAAAAGATTTACTAACAGAATAGATTGAAATTTCAAATAGACTACCCCCTAAAATGGATATTATTTACTTTATTTGCATTTTCACACCAGTTGCCCGGTCGATACTGCTGGAGATTGAGTGACAGCAAGTCTCCTCAAGTCTCCAGCCCTCCTCTCCACACTCTCATAATTCATAGCAGAACTGTGGTTTACGATTCCACACCATTTGCCCGGTGGTTATCACTGGAGGCTGAGTGATAGTAAGTCTCCTCAGGTCTTCAGCCTTCATCCCATCTCATCTCTCCCTTGCCTATCATAGCAGTGCTACGGTTTGTACCACCACCGCCATTTGGGTTGTTAATCTTTTTCATCATTACTATTATTGGCTTTTTGCGCCAGACGTATCTGATGATCCTTGCTAAGGATCAAGTAACAACACATCTCCTCAACACTTAGTACAGTATCCTCGGTATTATTGAAAATCCTAGCCTTGCAGTCATCTGCATATTTTCGATTCTTCCAACTTCTTTGCAAGGCTTTTTTCGACTGATACAAGTGCTCCAATAATAATGGACAAAACTGCTACTTCCATTCTCTACAACCTTTTTTGTGTTCTCTTGCAAAGTGCAAAATCAATGACTGTCAGGTATACATTACTTTTGAATTTTAATTGGCAGTTTATCATAAAGCTCATTTATAATACGTATGGTAGGGTTATCCATAAGCCCATAAAATTTGATTATTTGTACTTATAATTTTGCTGTTCCATTTCAAACCTTGGGTTAAGTTCAGTTACATGGAAAATATAGATAAGGCCCTGACTTGCATGCAAGAGTATCCATCTAAAATCTGGTGTCGAACAATACCAAAGCATATCATAAATTTCATAAATTTCATGATCAAAAAATCAATGGTCGATATATGCATTTGATCGACTTATACACAAGTATATACGGGATATGAGCTTTCACAGCTAATGGCTTCCATTTAAGATTTGGTAACAGCATATCTTCCCTATACTCTTGTAAAATTATTTTTCAAACAATAGCATTGCCAATTTTACTGATGCTGACATCCGGATCCATTATTAACATCAAGACAGTGCCTGTTCCCAAGGCGCATGTTTTGAAGGGTCAGGTCTTTATGGTGTGTGAAGCAGTCTGTTCTAATTGCTATGTAAAGTATTCTTCTGTTCGTCGTACGAAACTACTTCGAGGTATTTCCCGTTACTTTCCTCTTTTATATTTAAAATGAGATAATTCTAAAGGGCGGTGGGCAAACGAGATGACTTATACAAACTATGAAGAAAGATCTATATTCTTCAATTTTTAATTTATTTTTATTGGATTTCGCCGACACCCCAGCAACTTTGAGCTCGACAATGCACCGTCTTATGTACTGACTAATACATCTAGCCAATGTCAACTTCGTACGGTTGTCGAGTAATTACGGTGCACACACGCACACACACACTCTTTCAGTTGTAGTTAGATTTTCACTCATCGAGCTTTCCTACATGTATCAACCGATGGCTTACATTGGAGACTGAGTGACAGCAAGTCACCTCAATATCTCAAATAGCTCCTCACTATTCTAGTTGTTTTTAGTATTGCCCGTTGTCTAGATGATCTCGATTCTTTCTCCGTTTTCAAGACCCGCCAGTCTTTTCCCTTGTCTTTACATGATCGTTCCCAGTACTCAAACTACGATTGACACAACGTTTGTTTGTTTTTTTTTTCATGTTCTATGATTTCTTTACTTCTCTTGCAAGGTGCAGATACTTATCAAGCTTTTTGATTCAATCAATTTTATTCTGTGATCTGCTTGAAAACCGAAATCCACCAAGTGGAACGTTTTGGTTTTTTTCTTGTTGTTCACTGTGATTAGATCCAATCTTCTGACTTGAATTTGGGTGATCCGTTTGAATTTCAGAGTCACAGAAAAATATGTGTTCTCCATCATCCGAAGACAGATTCTGGTTTGTGTTAGAAACCTTGGTCTGTGTGATGGAATCGGAGTCGTTCAATGATTTCAAAGTTGATCTTCATTCCAAACCAGCCATGCCTGTTTTTGTGCTTCGTCTGTGTGAGCCTGCAGTATTTGCTTATCATCTAGCCGTTTGCTTCATCCCTAGTTCGGTCTAGTCTGCATTCTCCAGTGGGTTTTTTTTATCTATCTTGGCCATGATATTCTTATCTTTAAAGTATTGTTCTAGGCCGCCATTATTATTATTATTATTATTATTATTATCATTATTATTATTATTATTATTATTATTAATAATAATAATAATAATAATAATAATAATGATAATGATAATAAGTGCTTGAACGGATACTGAGGAAAGTGCTAGAAATACAAGATCTACGACCCATGCTGTTAGCAGTTGCCAAACTTAGGAGGAGGGTGGAAGAAAAAAAATATCCTAATGGTTGTGGGGGTTTGAACCATAGCACTGGTATGATAAGTGAGAGAGAGAGAGAGAGAGAGAGATGAGATGTGGGTTGAAGACCTGAGGAGACTTGCTGTCACTCAGCCTTCGGCGATGACCACCGGGCAACTGGTGTGAAGCTGTAAACCACAGTATTGCTGTGGACTATGAGAGTATGGAGAGGAGGGCTGGAGACTTGAGGAGACTTGTTATTACTCAACCTCCAGCGGTACCAACCAGGCAACTGGTGTGAAATTGCTGAATAGGTAACGATGTTATGACTCATGTTAGGCAGTGGCTTATTTTTTTCACATATGTACAATGGGGTCAATACTAAAGGCTACACGAGGAACAGTACATAGTTGAATAAAAGTCAAAATATTTATATCGACTGTGCTTTATGAAAGGTAGCGGCAGTGCCAGCGAGGACAGTTCTGTGTATCGAATAAATGCTTGGGTTTCCTAGTATTCTCCCTAGATATTCATTATTATTATTTTTATCATTATTATTTGGAATCTCACACCAGTTGCCTGGTGGTAACCGCTGGATTTTGAGTGACAGCAAGTGTCCTCAAGTCTCCAGCCCTCCTCTCCTAGTACTCATAGGTCGCAGTAATTCTGCGATTTACAGTTTCACACCGGTTGTCCAGTGGTTATCGCTGAAGGCTGAGTGACAATAAGTCTCCTCAGGTCTTCAGCTAACGTCTCCTCTCTCTTTCGCATATCATGACAGAGCTACAATTTGTTGCAGTACTTATATCTCTAGCACCTTCCTTAGTATCCGTGCAGTTCCCAGTAGTGCTGTGGTCTGTACGGTCTCTATCCTTCCCCTAATCCCAATCTCCTCCAGTCTCACCCTCAGCGTTTTGAGGACAGTTCCTAGTGCGCCCACTATGACCGGTACTACTCTGGTTTTCATGTTCCACATCTTCCTTATCTCTCTTGCTAGGTCCTGGTATCTTTCCCTTTTTTCACCCTCCTTCTTTATTATCATTATTATTATTGTTGTTTTTGTTGTTGTTGTTGTTGTAATTGTTGTTGTTTTTAATAGTGTAAAAACACAGCAAAAGACAGAGACTTCACTTGAGTCGTGGTGTTAATGACGATAGGGTCAGATTTGTCTTTATTATGATTATTGTTGAACTCCAACAGAGCTTTCACTTTATCTTCCTCACCTCACAACAATGACAATTTCAGACTTCCGGTTAAGACAAAAAGGCGAAAAACTTTAAATGATGGATGAAAAGGGAAGGGGAAAAGGGGGAAGAGACGGATCATTCTCTCAAGTTATCAATCAACGAAAGGAAGGAAGGGAAAAAAGGAGAGAAAGAGAGAGAGAAAGATTTTTGAAAAAAAAAAGAAAGAAAGAGAGGAAGAACAAGAAAAAAGGGAGATAAAGAAAGAGAAAAAGAGAAGTTGGAAGGCTATGGTCGTTAGTTTTCAATTACTATCTTAGTTGCCTTAAATTATGCCTGAAAGTATCAAGAGTTTCATGCTATTTATTGAGTAAAAAAAAAATATCTAGGTACTATTTTATTAGGTCCCCTCCCATGCCCAAATTTAAAGATCTTTTTTCGGTTGAGGGAAAAATTGTCGTTTCTTTTGGGTTTTTTGTTTTTTTGCGAAAGTCGAAGTATTTTTTTTTTAAACTCTCGTCAACGAGAAGTTTGACCCTGAAGCAGTCAGTCTTGTTGTTGTTGTTGTTTTTGTTGTTATCCTTGTTCCTGATGAAGATCAAGGTATTGTCGGCGTGTGCAAGGTTTGATTCTTCACCATTTAAAACAGTTAAACCTGCTTTCCCTTTTCGTTTTTTCAAAGGGTCTACAAGAAGGGGGGGTAGTCTTCCATCTTCATTGCTACTGTTGCCTTTGTTCTTCACGGCAGTTGCAGCAGCAGCAGCAGCAGCAGCAGCAACACAGATATTATCAGTAGCAATAGTTTCTCGCATCTGCAGTAATTATTGTCTCGTAATTTTCCTTTGCTTCAATTTACTTACACTGTTAATATTGCCAGCATTTGCAGTAGTCAACGCAAAAGTAGCAATGTTGTTTGATGAAAATATATAGCCTTTTTATCTGATTCTTCTCCCTTTCAATATATTTTCCTATCAGTATTTCTTCTCGTTCTTCTCACTCTAGTAATAACAGTTATTTTCATCATCATCAGGCTCATTATTTGGACTTGAGAACAGCACCTTGTATTTTCGTCTCTCGCGTCTCTCTTCTTGTATTTCCATCAACGTTGCCTCTTCTCTCGATTCTTGATGTTTCTACTGGTCTTTGAAATCTTCATTCATTCACATATCTTATCATCGTTAAGATTGCTAATTATCACTACTGCGGCCATCTCTCCCATGACGGCCATAGAAACAGCATCAACAAAATAATAATAATAATAATAATAATAATAATAATAATAATAATAATAATGATAATAATAAATTGCCTTAGTGTGAAAGTGATTAATTTTTTTTCACTATTCTGTCATCAAAACTATTATAAATTTATAAAATACCAATACTGCTATTCTGATAACTATGATCATATAACACACAAGACGAAGAAGAAGAAGAAGAAGAAGAAGAAGAAGAAGAAGAAGAAGAAGAAGAAGAAGCCGAATTTTGGTTTAAAGAGTCCACGACAGTAGATAGACTGAACAGCCAATCTCAAAGTTACCTGAATAAAAGTGGGTTTCAAGAATGGATGACCAAAGGCAGATCAACCCTTATCCAAGTAGGACGCAGAAAAGGGAACCAGGCAAGCAACTATAAACCAATCACATGTCTACCATTAATGAGGGGAATTTTGACTAATAGCAGAGGGAACATTTATATCTATGGAAGAAGATGACTCTTCCCAGGCGACCAGAAAGGACGCAGAAAAGAACCTAAATGATCGAATAAATTGGTCAACATTGCCGAGAGAAATTGTTTTTTTTTGTTTTGTTTTTCATTTTTTTGAAAATTTTCGCCAAAAGTAGCTTTTTTTAAGGATTGTCAATTTGCAATGTAATTTTATGCTATTTTGGCTGCTTAGTTTGAATCCTGCCGCATTCATGCTTGTTTTGTAATTCGAACTATCTAGCGAACCGACAAGAAGCGAAAGCAGTAACTCATTTATTGAACATCCCGCCGTCCTATTTTTAATTGATTACCTCCAACAAATCAAGCCGGCAGAAGACGTTGTTCACGTGACAGTTTTCATCGATAGACAAACCAGACCTGTCTCATAAAATAATCAAAATATTTTTCGTTCGTTTGTTTCACTTGCTCTTTGTTTAATTTCTTTTTTTTTAATCATCATTAATACTACAATTTCTCTTATACTAATCATTATACTTGTCATTATCATTGAGATCGTTGTATCTCCGTTTCATTCCTATTCTTATTCTTCTTATTCTTCCTTATTCTCATTCTGATTCCACTCTCGTTCTCACGTTCTTGAATATATATTCTGCTTGCAACCGCTCTACGCTCTTTCTAATTGTGGCAGCCGTCGCTAAGCTTGAATAGCAACTTGGCCAACAAACAGAACTGCTTGCCTCCTCCTCCTCCTCCTCCTCCCCTTCCTCCTCCACTTCTATCCTTCGTTCCTTTCTCCGAACCAGTCTCTTCCTACTCCTCCAGCTTTGCTTTACATCTGCCAACAACAACTGCTGCTGCCGTTGCTGCCGCTGCTTCTTCAAGTCGTCTCTACAGATGCCCTCCCCCTCCTCTCACCATCATATTCTACACCAAATCATTATTGATCACTTTTGTACGCATACATACATGGATACCCGTGGAGTTGCCAACTACAGACACACACGCACACACACACACACGCACACACACACACACACACACACACACACACACATATATATATATATATATATATATATATATGTATGTATGTATGTGTCTGTAATAGCAAATGGATTCGCTACATAAACAAGTGTATGTTTCTGTCCTCTTTGGTCCTCTTAAAGCGAACTACTTTGCTTTATATTATTTCATATCATGTTATATTGCAAACCTTATTCGTACTATAGGTACTATATACGTATATACACACACACGCACACACACACATATATATTTATATACACACACACATATACTGAGGCACACACACACACATATACATCTATTTATCTCTCTCTCTCTCTCTCTCTATATATATATATATATATATATATATATATATATATATCGTTGAATTTTTTCACGGGTAATAACACAAGGCCATAATGCATTTGTTGAAAAGAATCAATCCGTCTTTCTGTGGAGTTCAATCGTTTTCTTCACAGTCTCTTACTTAATAGTTTATTACTTGAAAGCTGACAATATTGCAAATAGATGTTTATGTCTTATCAATCCCATTTGAGGTTCGATTAAAAACTAACTGAACTTCTTTTAGAGGAAGATTCGATTGTTTCAAACAGTAAATAAGAGATATTTTCACCCGGCAAACTATTACATTCAAGCGGAAGGGTCTATCGTTATGGGCAGAGAAATGAACAGAAAAGGGTACACTGTTCACACACACAATTACACACACACATACACACACACACGCACATATATATATATATATATATATATATATATATATATACACATGTATATATATATATATATATATATATATATATATATATATATATATATATATATATATATATATATATATATATAAGAAAGCCATGATAAGCAAGTTTGCTCGTGTAGTAAATTCAATTCACAGTAGGTACCCCACTACGCTGGCATTACAACATGCTAACTTGAGTCTAGTTAGAATACTGGTTGGTTCAGCGAGTTTGAACCCCGTGGGCTAACTTATATGTCTACCTTCTACCAGACTAATGTAAGGCTAGTAAATATCTAGAGCAGTCTTTCTTAACCAAGAATTCGCAGAACCTAATGTTCTTTTAGAGGTTTTTTATCGTGTAGAAAAATACTGAATTTTTGCTTCAACTAGTATATACGAGTATTAATCAAGACTTAGTCTTTGAAAAACATGTTTTTTTTGCATTAAACCCGTTATTTGATAAGCTAAACTCATCAATATTTTCCAAGGAACCTGACTTGCATTTCATATCATTCATATCAAGTGACATATGATTGGGAGTACACTGAAAAAATATAGTCTCTTAGTGTGTTCACCAGAATGAACAGATGTAAAAAAAAAAATGAATAACTTCCTGTACACTGTAGAATACTTATAATTACTTTTAGATTATATATATATGTATGTATGTGTGTGTGTGTGTGTGTGTGTATGCGTGTGTGTGTGTGTGTGTGTGTGTGTGGGTATCTGCTCATATATATAATATGTTGATTCCTGGGTTCCTTGATATACGAAACTCATTTCAATGGTTCCTCCAGTTTAGGAATGGTTGATATAAGGGTGTCCATGATGGTTGGAAAGCTAGTCTCGTAAACCATTTGCTGTAATATCGTTTGATCCTGAACGAGAGCTTCATGAATATGTCCCTGTGATCAATTCAGTGAATATCTCTGAATATACTGGTCGAAGTAGGAGCGCCAAGCGGAGATCGGTGGTACAGAAGTACAGTGATTTCGGACCGTACTGGGTGCCCCAGCGCATTAGCCTTGGGCCTGGCTAACTTTAGATAATAGTGAATGTCTTCCCCGGAAGAGGGAGGTCAACTCCTATAATTCCTTACTTATATATACCAGATGATAACAAGATCATGCATGTGGTAGAGAATATTTAATTATTTGTGATTGAAGAGAATTTTTAAAAAATTTGAAAAAGTTTTTTCAGTGTTGAGTTTTTAAAGCTGTGAAGCTTTTCAGACGGACACACACA
>OY735198.1:44643276-44845776 GCA_963457665.1 Thysanoteuthis rhombus
TGGAGATGTATAAGTGTATAGAGATTGACTGTTTTCTGTGTATCAGTTACTTTTTTCACTCACTGTATATAATGTATTTATTAACTCTAATTCTGTCTGTCTCAAGGCCCAAAAAGTAGAGCAATCAGAATGGCTTGATAGCAAAGTATGCACAAATTTACAATAACACACAGTGGTTCATATAAAAAAGATAAAAATAATGAGACATAGTTCATGGCTGAGGTAGGGGTGTGGCCACAGGAGGCAAGTGTAGGTGTTTGAACCTATGTAAAAGTCAGGATGTACAATTCCAATATATATATACATTTATAATATACATATGTGTGTGTGTGTGTGTGTGTGTGTATGTGTTTGTATATATACATATATATATGTATATATATATATATATATATATATACATATATATATATACATATATATATATATATATGAATATATATATATATATATATATATATATATATATATATGTATGTATGTATGTATATATATGCACGCATGTGTGTGCGTGTGTGTGTGTGTGTGTGTGTGGTTATATACATGCTTGGACATATGCTCAGAGAAACACGCACGCTTACTTTTATGGTCCAACGATGTGGAGCACCCGGTGAGGATCGTACTCATGAGACAGAAGTAATGGTCTGCTTTATTCTTCTACAAACCATTACACAACGGTGGAACGCCCAATGCCAATAAATACATGTACCAAGTTCACTATATATATATATATATATATATATATATATATATATATATATATATATATTACGATCTTATATAAACACACACACACATACACACACTTAACATATATATATATATATATATATATACATATATGTGTATGTTTGTGTGTGCGTATGTGTGTATATGTTTATATAAGATCGTAAATTTTATGAGAAAGATCATAAATCTTGCTTCATATCATTTCTATGTTCTTGTAAGAATTTCCCGTTCATGGCCTGTCTTAGTAGACCCTGGAGAATTTCACACTTACATCTCCGTTGCAGCTTCATCATTGCATTTGTTCTGAGGTGGATTCTATTTGCAAGCCGATCCCTTCGACAAGTTCATTTCTTCTCTACCTCCTTTCGCTCTAACAGTTTTAATGAGAGATTCTGGTGACGAGGCTATACGTGGCACAGTATCACTCTAAATCAGTGGTTCCTAACCAGGTGGAGAGACATGCCCATTTAAGGGGGTACTTTCAAGAAGAGTGCAAGCCTACAGGAGGTGGGGATAAGAATTTCTCCTAATCATCGTGATGAACATTTTTTTTTTCACGGATCTACAGTACCTATTTCAAACTAATCATGTTAGGCTTGAGTGGAGGCAAGGTTCAAATCCTTACAAATCCTTGCATAAGAACCACTGCCTCAAGCCTTCCCAGTCACGAATACACGCTAAATTGTGCACGAAAACAAGATTCATCTCTACTAATAAATAGAACTATCATTACTTTTATGTACTAGCATATTAACTGTCAAAAATGACGGGATCATTTATCTTATGGTTAAATCAAAGATTGTTGTACCACACTCTCTTTACCCTCATTCCCCGCCATTTAGCTCTACGCAGTACTCCGTAATCGAAAGTGTTGGCATGCGAATGGCAGACAAGTGAGTAAAGCTGTAATCAGCAGCAACCGTTCGAGTTTCGCCTGCTGCTTGCTTGGTCGATTGCTTTAAGTCTTAAAGTTAATGTTTAAGCAATATAAGTTTCGCGCTACTAGTCACACTTCGTTATTACTATTTTTTTAGTTTTATTCCGTCTTACTATAGATAGTGGCTTTTCATCAAAGCACTCTGGGTGTGTACACTCTTCAAATGCTCAAGTAACAACTGGTAATCATAAATGAAGAAGTAACTTCAAACAGGACTTCATCTTGCTTCCCACATCTGAGAAACCCATCTACCATGGACGTTACCTTAACCGCTTCGGTCACAGAATCCTCGATGATGATGCTGAGAATAAATCTGATGTCATTCTGAATAATTTCACAGATATTTCTTTCTTTTTTTTTTTTTTTTTGTAAATCATCAATGTTGATAGTCACCTATTTCCAATAGACAGAAAGACAGATTGATAGCAAGATCTGGTAAGTCACTCAGTAGAAACTGTTACGTGTCCAATACCTTTTGGTGGCATGTCGTGTTGAGGCTGATCAATTAAGAAAATTGAAAAAAGGGGGTAAAACAAATGAATAAATCACTTTTCTCGCTGTTTGTTATGCCGTGATTGTAGAATATTTTGACTTTTCAAAAAACAAACATTCATACTGCTGTAACCAAACTCAGGAACCAAAGTGGTATACACTTGTAATTAAACCCACATATATAGAGAGCCAACGAGCCAGATTCACTTGAAAACTGAAGAAAACTGTTGACAGTTTTGGTGACAGTTTTCGGTGACGGTTTCTAATCGATTTACAGAAAATTCATGGGAGTGAAGGATTTTACTGGTAATCTAGAAAATGCATGATTCTGTTTATACCGGAACATTTCCGTTCACAATATATCACTTGCGGGAATGTGTTCACTTATTTAAAGCCAAACTTCAAATATCCATATAAATCAGGGTCCAAAAGGGTCAAAAGGAACAATTTATTCATTTAGTCCCAACGACTGTTCGAAAGCTTTTCACGAATTCTGAATCTTTATCGCTTATCTTGGAAATTTACACACACACACACAAACACACACAGAAACATATATATGTAAGAAGCAAATAGAGAGAGAATTAGGAAAAGTTTTCAAACAGTCTCAAATCTCTCATATAAATATATCAATGAAATCTTTAATAGTCTCAAATATCCTTGTATACACACGCACCCATATATATATATATATACATGAAAACCTTTAATCTAAAAAATAACTTATGTACACACCGACTTGTTTATACACATATATTGGTATTTGTAAACAGTTTCATAACCACACCTATACATGTAGGTATAGAGAATATATATATATACATAAACATCCCTTAAAGAGTGTTAAATGCACTTGTATGTATATACATACACAAACACACACACAAACGCATATATATATATATTTACATTTATATATATATATATATATATATATATATATATATAAATATATATATATAAATATATGTATATATATTTATATTTACATTTATATATATATATATATATAAATATATATATATAAATATATATATATACATATATATATATATATATAAATATATATGTGTATATATATATATATATATATATATATATATATATATATATATATATAACTTTCTTTTCAATACCCTGTCTACCTCTTTATTACTATGACTTCCGAGTAATACGTCCATAAGATGTTAAAAAAAATTATAATTTTTTTTTTTCAAATCATGAACATTGAAATATATGAACAGTGGCCACCGGCTGCGCTGATGCCTTTTTTTTTTTTTAGACTATGTATTTTGAATTCTTTTTTCTCACAGACATATCATTTATTTTATGTTAGTTTACATTTGCATATATCTCATCTTTTTCCCCTTTATTTCATTGCAGGTAAGTGCTCAAACATGAAGAAGTTTCTACCTACTTATGGTGATGTAAAATCTTTTTTCTATTTTCCCCACTTTTTATCGAAACTTTCTTTTATGCTTTTATGTAACATTCACGGCATGTTCTATGAAATGTTGAATTTAGCTTTCAGCGATAAGATATTGTGTAACCTTCGCTTGGTATTAGACTAAACGCGGTCTTTGCATGAGTGAGAGCGGTGCAGAAAAAGGGAAACAAAACATACAAAGTCATTTATTGACAAGTCTAGGTACTTGTTATTCTAATCGAAAAAAGGTAAAACTGTTTATTTTTAAATAATGTAAAGAGTAACAGCCAGGCTTTTGAATTGATATACAAGTAAAATGTTTGTTTTTTTAACTATATGCATATATATGGGGTCTGTCCTGAAAGTATCCTTCCATTTTTGAAATCTTGAGAACTGAGATGGCGCCATATTGTTGGCAACAAATCAGAGAGCATCATACTAAGAGAAAGAGAGGGCAGCTGAGGTGAACGGATAGGAATATATATATATATATATATATATATATATATATATATATATATATAAATATTTTCCACAGTGAAAATTGGGGATGCAACATGATATGACATAGTGCAACACCCGATGGATGAGGGTTTATTTCATAGAATGTTCGATACATTCAACTTTAAATATCAAGTGGGTTTTGAGTAGAGCTTGAAATATGGTGGAATGAGGATTGAACAAGACAGAAACATAAGCGTATTTTTGTGTAGTGAATCACCATTTCATTATATATATATATATATATATATATATATATATATATATATATATATATATATATATATATATATATATATATATATATATATATATATATTGGAAAGTGTACCCGTTTTTGTCCATTAATTTTCCTAGTAAGTTTTTCGGGGTTTTCTGGTGTTGTTCTTTCTAGCCGGTTTGAATGAATGTAAGAAAGTTCATGTATTATCTTTATTCCGTGTACTTCCAACCATTACATTTAGTCTCAAAGTCGCTGTGTGTCTAAGTATTCGATTTTTAACCATGTTAATGATATCTCGTGTAAGTTACGTCATTTCAGTTTGCATTAAGTTGCTATTGTATTTGATTTGTTTTGTTAAAGGTTGTTGTAAAAAATGTCAATATTTTTCAATAATACTTATTTAAAAGAAGGGATGCTATATATATATATACATATATATACCAATTATTTTTTTTTAATTTTGCTGCTAAATCACTGAACCACTAACAAAGCTGATGATGAATCTATTGGCTTGGTTTCAGGGACGGACCATTATTACCCCTCAGATAAAGCAGCCCAGCAGTACCTTACACCCCCAACAAACTTCATTGAATTTCTGTCACATTGTGGGAACATACAGACATAAACATCAATAGATAGATAGATAGATAGATAGTTATAAAGGAATGAAAAATGTAAATATCTATAATACGGCGAGTGTTTTTCCCTTTATTTCCTTTTCTCACCATTTTCATGTTTACATGAATCATTGTTTACTTGTTTATCTCTGTAAGTTCACGCATCGCCTTTTAAAGGTAGGTAACTGCGTAAATATCATCTGATTAGCCATGGTGCGTTCAGCGTCTCTCACGGTGGAACTACATAGCTAGCACATCTTAGTGAAGCTTGTCTATACACAACGACCCACTTGGGACCTTCACACCCAACACTTTAATCCTCGTCTCGGCTAAATGAGCCAAAGCGTGATGCATTAACTTGTCAAGATGTCAGTCCAAGTTATATGCAGTAGTTTACGATCGAAAATTTGAAATGATAAGTGAATAATGACAATATCAGTGGGAAAGTTGATAAGCAATTGTCGGCCATATTGGCTGGTGATGTAATAAGTGAACAGCGGTGGCGTTGATTTGGGAGGAACTGAGAGGAAAACCTAGTTGAATGGCAGCAGAGTTAGGACTGGAAATGACGTGAATAGAAGAGAAGGGGGGGTTGCATGAGGGGTGGGGGGCTGGAACAATTCTTCGGTCGGTACTCAATCAGTGCTGTCTGTCCGAGTCACCATAAGCAGTAAGCAAATGTAGATTTGACAACAAACAAGGTTATTGGCATGTCTTTGAATAACGGGAAATTACCCGCTTTGCAAGGACTGGATCAATCCAAAACGGTTTTCTGTCCTATCAACATATTCCCAACCCCTTCTTAAATCTATCCATCTATCTATCTATCTATTTATTTATATTCTTTTCCTGACCATGGACCCATCCATCTCAACAAAAAAGATATTCATTCTGCTTACTTCTGCAATCCAAAATATGACACGGGGTCATTTTTCATTGGGATTTATATCTACAAAAAATACTAATGCATCTCGGACAAGGAACGAACTGTGACTTTTATAGTTTCAGTGCGACAGAACGGTAATATATGGGGAGTGTATGTCTCCAGTCCCGGGGCCTCGCTTGCAGCCATTATTTTTTTAAGGATGAAGTTAGAATTAATGTATTCACTTGCAACTAAAAAGAGTGCAATCATTCATTATTTTGAAGGCGGAGGAAGGGGTATGCCAAACTAATCTAAACTAGTTTAGAAAATTTTAGAAAATTATTTTTTTCAAATAAACAACAGGAGTAAATCAGTTAATATACATATATATATATATATATATATATATATATATATTATTGCGTTATTCATAGACAGTTGTTTCGATGTATCACATCTCTTCGGTGTGGCTATAGACTTTCCATTATCCCATCCAGTACTGCGAGGCTGGATTGAAACCTACGTTTCAGATCCGGAAGCCGATAACTCACCACTGAGCTACGGAAGTGGACGGTCAGTAAGGCTATATTTAAGCGATAGACTGATTTACGCATAGATTACCCATCCACCAGAGTGCTATATTCCTGTGGAAGAGCATTGCATGAGCTTACAATAGATGAGTTACCTCACTTAAAGAATGCTCAACCCTGAATAGAGGAGCATTAATATATATATATATATATATATATATATATATATATATATATATATATATATATATATATATATGTCAGTCCATTCCAATTTTTCTATTTATCTAGTTCAGTTTGTTCATGCAAAATCTGATCTTATCTTCCTGCTCGACCCCATTTCCCTTTATTTAACATTCTCCGATATATATGTATATATATATATATATATATATATGTGTGTGTGTGTGTGTGTGTGTGTGTGTGTGTGTGTGAGTGTGGTGTGTGCATACGGCTCGTGGTGAGGTAACACGTTTAGTGAGCTAGTCATGTAGATTATGTAGGGAGTTGTGTCATGCTAGGTAAACTGAATGAATGCACACGAGCACACGACCAAAATTTTCTTGGTAATTTTATTTCAATTGGTAATTAAATCATCAATTGCCAATATCAAGTTGAATGGCATTCACCATTCACGGTGCCATGAACGAATGAAAAGACCATGATAATAACGCGCTCTTTATCCTCTTGCACTAAACAAACGCTCACCAAGATCATAATCAGGTGCAGCTTTACTCTAAATTCCCAAGACCTCTTCATCGTGGGCGTCCTCTGTTTATTAGCTGTCAACAATTTCACATATAATCTCTGAGGATCCATGTTGTGAGTCTTGATGTTGAGTGAAAGTCTGACATTCTTTACTGAAGTCTTGTCCACGTGGGGGGAATTTTCGTTTGATTTCTAGGTCTGAGTCTGAGTGAGTTTTTTCGTAAGATTTCTATCCCAAAATAGTTAAAAATGTTAAAGAATCAACTCTTCGATTCATATATTTGCTGTGCCTGTTCATAAATTAACTATACTCAGAAATCAGTTTAATTTTAGCAGTTATTGTGTCCATATACACGTAATAATCATGTGGACTTAGTTGTCTAATAAATAACAACTTGCAAAATTATATATATATATATATATATATATATTCTTTGTAGAGCAGAGGGCTACAATCATCCTGCTGCATTTTCAGTTGGAATTGAATAGCTAGACCCATGTCTGATCTTCTTTACTTTGAATTGTGACCAAGCTATACATTTTATTTTCCATCAAATTATCATTCTCTAACAGGGTCAAGGGCCCAGCTACTTACCCAGGGCTGGAGGCAGGAGTGGGATCATGTATTCCCAGAGACATCAGTACCAAATAGATGTAACAATCTCGGCCGAAACACATTTTCTATGCCAGTAGCTGTCCCTCCATTCAGCACCCTCACGTACTCTCTCTCTCTCTCTCTCTCTCTCTATATATATATATATATATATATATATATATATATTATTGTGTTATCCACAGACAGCTGTTTCGATGTATTACAGCTCTTCAGTGTGTTTATAGACTTTCCATTATTCCAGAATTGAAACCTTCACTTCAGACCTGTAGGCCGATATCCTACCTCTGAACTACGGAACTGGACATGCAGTAAGGCTGAATTTAAGCGATATATTTAAATTACACAGAAATCCCTCATCCAACAGTGCTCAATCCCAATAGAAGAGCATTGCATAAGCTTACAGAGGATGAGTTACCTCACTTAAAGAGAGCACCTTTTTCATATATACACTGGCCGAATATCAGTTCCACCGACAGATTATTTGGCTAATTAAAACCAAAACATGAGTTATCTGTCCGTAGTTTAGGTTGGGTACAATCACATTAGCTTCATTGCAATAAGGAAGACACTGGCTATCTGCCAATTGTTCTGGTTAGATATACTTACGTTGGCTCCATTTTAGTAAGAATATATATTCGACTCTTTTCCTATCCGTTTGTCTGTCTATATTTCAATTCGTTTCAATTTAATCTAGCCGAGTTTGACTCAGCATGAAACTCAGAAAGAAATCTGACGACTAATGAACTTCCTGTAAACATGAATTCAAAGATTCCGGATTTCGAAATGGAAATCAAAGACGGATCATCTGCCAACGCTCTCCGACCAAATTCAGAATCCAGAAATAAACTTCCAATGCAATATCCAACCGAAACGGAATAAAGACATTTAATTTGGCAACAGCAGGAAAGACAAAACGCCGTCAGCGTTTTCCTAATTCTTCTCTCGAGTCAATAAATAGACCAAGACTCCAGCCCGATGGAACAATACGTCTGACACTCCCGTCCCCGGCAAGATGTACTTGCTCAGCCATCAACTGAACCACCAAGGCCAAAATCCATCATCCTTGGTCAAGGAACACAGAACTGGTTGACTTAAAAATCTCATTTAACCTATTAGACCCGTTCCTCACCCTCCTTGCCATAGTCCGGCAAAACGCCAAAGATGTTATTTGCAGTCTATTTGTTATTCTAAATCCTATTGAAGCCAAGGCACGGGCGCCATTGCTCAATGGTCGAAGGCGTTCTGTTAAGTTACATAAATGGGACGTTTAAGCAATTTTTCGTATGTTCTCTAATAATCATTCCAAGAAACATTTAAATAGGTAGTATCTTTACTTGGAGATATTTTCTTTAATGATCAGGGGCGTCCGGACAGAACCCCGAAACCATTCTTTATATGTCTAAAGTTCTTATATAAATCATTAATGCAATGAGGAACTGTACGATTAGCAATGACTTCTGATACTAGAATCCAAATCTCAATATTCGGTTAATACTGGAATCTAAGTTTATGTCTATTGTTTATATTATTCAAACTTTATAGTTGAAGATGTTTGTTTGGCAATTTGGCACAATGACATTTTACGGAGGACCCAATGAGCAACGACATTAAAGGCAATTGTCTACAAGATTAGCTTATTAATCAAATCTTTAATTCAAGTTCTCTAGACCAGGAATATATATATTTATTTATTTATATATATGTATATGTATTGTGTCAAATTACATAAGTGGAGTGATCAATATTATTGTAGATGAAAGGGATAGGAATTTATTTCTGATGATCCACGCTGCTTACTAACGATCGAGGAATGGGGATCTGATAGTTTCGAGAATAAGCAATTGGAATGAGATGAAGATTTATTAATCAAAAAATTATAGTAATGTACATCCTTCCATTCTGAACAATTGAGAAGTATTCAAATTACTTCTACAAATAAACAAAGACGACGGAAACGTATCAAGCGTTGGAGGGAAATGAAGAATGGACGCTATATTGCATTATAATAATGGAGTAACCCAACTTTGGCCAAAGGCGACATTCGTTAGACAATCACTATGGAATGATGTCACTGTGGATGACTAGTGAAAATAACACACCACTTTTCATATTCGCATACATAAAGGTCCATTGGTTTATATATTTACATTTTATTTACATATATTATACCAGCAATTTTCTTTCATATCGATGTATAGATAGGCGACGTGTTTTGGTATATCTGAATGCAAATACCCTCGTTCGCTTTCACACTCATATACGGGAGATGGACCGATACGTTCAGATTGAAAAGATATGAAAAAGCTGAGATAGTCGAATCGAAACAAACAGATTGAGATGGACCATAACAAATAACTTGTGATAGATCTGGGAAAGATCTATAGCTAGATACGGAATACATACATACATATTTAAAGATAGACCTATGTATTCATCTCTGACATATCTTATCTATCACTAGCATAGTATCCATAAATATGACAGGATTACTCACGTATAAATCAGCACCTCTGCCTAGGGTCAGACAATCTGTACACACATTGACAGGCGTTACATGTACACAGGCGTACACACACACGCACACACACACACACACACACACACACATATATATATATATATATATATATATGTGTGTGTGTGTGTGTGTATATATATATATATATATATATATATATATATATATATATATATATATATATTGTTTGTGTGTGTGTGTTTTAAACGTGCAGGAATTTATATTTAAGTCATTTCTTTTACTATGGTTACGAAAAGTGTCTTCGACGTAATGCTTTATTATACGCCATTTTTTAACTATAAGACCTATGGGTTTTCGGTGTATTAGTAAAAATGATATTACAACTTGTCCCTTGGACTCTGACAGGCAGAATGGTCCTCAGGCATCGTACAACCTTTCTGAAAAGCCCACTGTTACCCTGACATTGTTTTCTCATTTGAAATGGGTTTATCATTAAAGATGGAATCTGCTCAAACTTTTTTTGACTGTATTTATATTTTCCTTCTTCTTTTCCCAAACCGCACTCAACCGAATGAGCTTTCTCTAAAAACCATTACTCAAATATTTCATACCAGTTTCATACCTGTTTCAATCCTTCAAAATATCTTATTTGTATAAATTCATAGTATCATTATTCAGTCATCAAAATGATTTCCTGATTTTCGATCATTTCACGCCAGCCTCCATTTAAATTGTTTATTCCCTCATTAGAAAAAAATACGGTTCTGGCCTTCATCTGATCAATCCTAGGAATGTCTTGATATCTTGAACTTATTCGAACCACCGACTTGAGGAGTAATGTTGCAGGAGTGAAACAAATCGTAATCTAAAGTTGATAAATCTGGAGAATGTGTTTTGTTCGGAAGAACTTCCCTTATTAGGTCCGTGATCATTGACTGCGTCACATTTGCAACATTAGGACAGGCGATGCCATGCAATAAGATTACAGGTAGACTTCCTTGTCCAGAATTCCAATGGAACAATCATTACCATCATCAGCAGCAGCAACTTTTTAACGTCTGTCGTTAGACGCAGAGCTTCCCTAATATTCGCCAGATCTTTCTCTCGCAGGCGATTCTATGATGTATCTGATTCCTACATTTTTTCTCTAATGTACTCTGCTGTTTTGCGATCCCTTCATATGATGCTAAGCATGATCCTCACCTGTACCTGTACAAGTTGACGAGTTGATAGCTCACTTTACCATTGTTCATGTTCTTACTATTGGTAATGAAGAATTCTCATTGAATCCCACCAAGCACAAAGAAGAATATACAAGACCAGCAGATTCGGTTCAGACTGAAATTGTGAAAGCGATATATATATATATATATATATATATATATATATATATATATATATATATTCTGACTTTTAATAATCACTCCACTAGTAAGTGATGTTGTTCAGTTGACTGAATGCACAGTAAAGACCTTGGTAACATTTGAAAACAGTCTTTTACATTCTCTTATATTGAGCCTAATATTTCACTGTAGACGGAATGCGTGTATATTATCTTTTAAGGGAATGCAAAGAACCAAAGAAAGGGATATCGGCAATCAGGATCATAGTGATTTTAAGTTCTAGCAAACTTAATCCAAATGTTTTCTCATATAATTAGATTGGAACTGCTTCACTTTTGGCCCTTTTGGCTTACGAAACATGTTTTTAGGAAGGCTCTCCTTTCGGATAGTGAGGGAGGGAAAGTATATCTACAGAGTAATTTTTTTTATTTCCTCCTGTGAAGACTGAGAAATCTAGTCTATTCGTACAATACTCCAGAAGAGTCAATTTATAGAGAAAAAAAACGTAACATTCCTTACGGAATTCGCAATGTTACCGGATGAAAATTACCAATTTAACGGTGGCCATATGGTAGAATGAGCGAAAAATTCATTTCAAGAGACCAGAGATAAGAAATTCCAATCGGAATAAGTGGTTTATCCTTATTGTTTACATGAAAAAAACTAATTTCGGTATTGGCAAAGCTAACATTAGTTTGGCAAAAGCACAAAAGAATAAACGATTTCACTCTCCCAGTCGCTGCTAAATACAATAATTCAAACTTCGGCCTTGGAAGATAAATCTAACAATTGGATCCTAGGGATCGAGGATCCCTCTCCCCATGCAGTTCCAATCCATTGCTCTAAAACACGAAGGGTCATGATGTCCCAGAGTGTTTTCAAGGGAAAAGAGCCTAAGTGTATTAGAAAAAAAATGGTGTCATATTTCGGATGGTGGGAAGAGGCAGAATCAATGCCAGACAAAAAAGATGGATACATAGATAATGGATGAAGTAAGATCGATCTATATGAATTAATAGATATGACCTGACTGAGATCGACAAATAGTGAGATATAAAATATTGATAGATTTACAGGTATCCCCCGCTTTTCGAAAGATGGCTTTACGCCACTATTTTGTTCTTACGAAAAAAGGCGAAAAGTGAAATATCGTCCACCGTTTATTTTACAACCAGATGTTATAGACGCAGCGTCCACTCTCTTCTCCACCTCTCTCTCTCTCTCTCAATCTTTCCATTTTTTGTCAGTAGTTAGATTCAATACCCCAAACACACACACACACACAGACTCTCTCTCTCCCTCTCTTCTTCTTCTTCTTCTTCTTCTTCTTCTTCTTCTTCTTCTTCTTCTTCTTCTTCTTCGACTTCTTCTAGCACATCAGTTTTTTGTACCTCACACCTCTTCAACCCTTGAAGACTTTGCTTATCACATACATTTTCACCATTTTGGAGGTCTAGGAACCAAGTTCACCCATACAAATTAATGGCAATTGCTACCTCTACTTTATGTCATCTGAACATCGGAAAGGGTTTTAGGAACGCTGTACATTCGGATAGCAGGGTAATCCTATGTACGTACAGAATAGGATCGATGCAAATCGATTTGAATAGATGTGAACATAGATAAATAGATGGATAACAACAGACTGGTATCGATCGAGGATTGGAAGATTTATGCATCTAAATAGCGATGGTCGTTAACTGTAAAGCAATGTATAACGTCTCCATCGCCCGAGAAACAACGGTTCTTTAAGCATTGAAACCAAATCAAATTATTACATGACTTAGTAGATCATCAGTGCACGATGTTTGGTCTTTTATGTCATTTCTCGGGTAGATGGGTGTAACTTAGTTGTACTTATTCCTCTCCAGGTAATATGACAGGTTAATCTGAGATACATGCTACCATCAGCAGGAAATTATCGTTAGGCCAACCTTATACCTCATTCTTTTGACATTTTGGTGGCTAAAAAAAGATGTAGACAGCCACATGGTTAACAGCACGGACAATAGAATCGGAAAACTGAGTTCGATCTCCAGTTTGGGCGGTTTGCGTTCATCATCATCATCATCATCAGTCTTTCAGCGTTCGTCGTTGGACATCTTGCACTAATTCCTTTAGCCTTTTAAGAAGGTCAATCTTTGAAGTTGGGCAAGAATCCAGCCCTATAAAAACTTACAATTGCAAGGAAAATATGGATTTGAGTTCATTGACCGTGCGGAAAATACAGATAAAAACCATCGCCTCACTTGTTGCACGACACGAAAGCGACTGAGTCGAGATGAGCTCAGTATATAAAAAGGGCTGGACCTCAAGATATATATCTTAAGGATACGAATGAATAGTCATATTGGTGATATAGTAGATTGTACTATTGGTGATACGAGTTTAACTAATTTTTTTCTTCTATTCTTCCGTATCAATCATGAAACTAATCATCAGTGATGATATTGGTTCAATCGTCTTGTCCTTGGAATCAGAACATTTGCTGCAGTGGCAATTCAAGAATCCACTTCTCTCTGCATCCCCATGCAATGTCAAGTTGTTTTAATGAAAATCCTGTCACTGGCATGTTGAGATATTTGGTTGAGGAAAGTGCAGTCAGATCAGGCATATAACGCAAACCCTTTAGCTCCATGTTACAAGAAGAGATGTGTGTCGCCAAATAAGATTACTGGAGATATCATTGGAGGATCTACAATAGGGGGCCAAAAGAATAAGATATAATTACGGATAATTCATATGGGCTATTTCTTGATCGGGGGGTTACAGTATGAGAAAGCAGTTAAAATTTGAATATCTATATATATATATATATATATGAGAAGGGGGCGTAGAGTGAGGGTGCGATTAAGAAAATAGCAAAAATTTCATATCTAAATGTACTTCTCCCTCTCTCTCTCTCTCTCTCTCTCTCTCTCTCTCTCTCTCTCTCTGTATAATTTTAACATTTATGCAGTTCGGAGTTATTCCACATTCTTCAAAAGAAGGTAAAAATTGTTTTTGAAGGTTATGCTTCATTTTCTCTCCCCTGAATTAATACCTAGATTCGTACAGTTCATTTTCCCTAGGAAAATTCACTTCGTTTCCTGTAAATGCTGTTTTGTAATGGTCGGAGTGAATGACTTGCCAAATGTTACTTCAAATCGAGGGCCCCATGTGTGAGTTCGAATGTGTTAGCGTGGCTGGATATATGACCGACTGACATTTGAACAATGGACATTTCATCGACGGACATCTGACCAATGGACATTTCACCCGCGGTCATTAGGCCATTTTGACTTGTAACTGAATGAACATTTGGCCTTTTTTTTATTTTGTTTCTTATTTTCACTTCTATTCGCACTGTAATAAAAGATGAAGACTATAAAAAGGATAACATATTCAAAAGATAGTTAAATCTATATTGATGTAAATTATACTAATTTTATGTAATTGCTTCCATAAAAAATGTAGTATAAAACGCAATGTTCATAAATATTCAAAGATTGCGTGCTATTGTTTTAAGGAAGTCGATTGTGGGATGCTGCTCATATTTCCGGATGTCAGACTTCAGTCTTATGTTTAATATCTGGTATTCTCTTGGTTTACTCAATACCATTCCTGTTGCTACCAGCTCCATCGTGAATACCGAGTCTAACTTCTCTTTTCTTAGTTTTGGAAAGAGACGACGAACGATGAGATGGGTCATTTCCATTCTTTACTCCAACCGTCCGTGCCATACCTGTATATCAAAAACAACCCACCAAAACTTCCATCAAAACTTTCAAGAGTCTGGCTGGCTATGTATGAATATATCGCTCATACAAGCCACACCCATAGAGCTAGAGAACGGGAAGTTTAAACATTTATTTCTTATCATGACTAGAAGAAACGTTTTCTTCATTTTTTGAAAATTCAACCCCTAAATAGGGTTTTAGAGGGGGTGGCTATGCTATGTGTGGTTCTATGCTAAATTGGTCCCTTTTTCCATGTCTGGCAGCATTCATGTTTGTCTTTTGAAATTCAGACTTTTTCCTAGTGATCACTGCCAAACAAAAGGCATGAAAAGTAACTTATTCATTGATCACCCCTTTTTCAATTTTCTTAATTAATCAAGTGATGTGACGGTTACTAATGGACGGCAAACCAGATCTGTTTTCCTAATTTATTCAAAATTTTTCTTTGGGTATTTCTTCCAATCGACAATCTGTCCATTCATGTCGATGCATGTTGACTAAATGTCTGCCCATGGAACGCCCCTTTCCCATGAGCAGGAGCCATACATGAGTGCATTTGTGTGTATTTGAAAGAGTGAAAAAATCTCTTGTTACTGATCCAAGCCAAAAGACTGTGATTAGTTTGCCTCTGGTGACTTGAGGGTAGAATCTCACCAAACAGAGATCCAATGAATTGTATAAAAAAAAAAAGAAAAAGAAACTGTATGCGTGTCTCTAATAAGTGTATCCTTAATTTTGCAAAGAGTCTAGTCACTTGAAATTAGAGGTGGGTAATTCAGAATTATCACCAAAAGAGAAACGTGTTTGCACGCGCATGCGCGCGCGCGTTTGTGTGTGTGTGTGTGTGTGTGTGTGTGTGTGTGTGTGTTTGCGTAGGTGTGAAGTCGACTAAGTGTTACCCTCAGCAAGGAAATATCAAAGTGGGATGTAAATAAGAAAGAAACTGAAAAATGGTGAAAAATTGTCACCTCGGTACGTCAGAAACTGTCGACAGAAGCGTGTTCCAACTCAAAGACAAGACAGAGTTGGTTGCAGAATACTGAAATGAACGACATATCCAAAATGCATTAGAATATGTATTACTGTTTACACCTTTGTGGTTTGAATAGGGTTTCAAAATCAAATACTTTAATTCTGAAAAAAATGCACAATAATGATAACAGTACCTTATTGTCACGGTCATTGCAAATACGATGGTTGTAAACTCGTTTACTGAATGGCGTCTCATTGCCGACTGAATAATCAAACAGAACAGTACGTGTTCTGGCAACTGCGGTAAGACCCACTCTGATTGATTGTTAAATCACATCAAGGCTGTACAAATGTTTCTCGAGATACTGAAAAACATTTGATCATTTTCAGACAGACCCCATATATATATATATTAATACAAGTTTTATTAAAGACAATATACAAGGAATGCAATTTTTTTAATTAAGAACAAGACAGCAGATGATAGCTATTTAGTCAAATTAAAAATTCCGTTTATAAGTCGCCTTCTTTCAGGTTAACAAAGCATTTTTTCAAATTAATAAAACTGATAACAGCAACAGTTTTCCATGATCTTTACAATGGCTAAGAGTATGACCGAAAGCAATGAACCTCAAATGTTTGAAAAATATTTACATTCATTGAATTCAGACGTGCATTCTCTTCTCTAAGTGAATATAAATAAAGTGATGGACATTTCGGCGACCCGAATGTTATCTTATATCGATATGATAACTTGGGCTCGAGGGCAAGAGTTAATCAGCTAGTCACGGTAAGGACAGATTTGTGTTCGGGTATTTTAACCTCTTCTTATTTCCATTTTTCTCGCATAAACAAAAGTACGGTGAAATGTAATTGATATAACTATTTAGTATGGTGTTGAATAACGAAAAAATACGTTTTTTTTTTTACTCAAGTAAATTGAACATGGGCATTGGAATAGTTTACATTGCTAATGTAGCAATATGCAAGCATTTAAATCGTGTCCTCAATTTTTGACTTCCTGTAGATCACTTATAACTGGAAGTTGAGGCATAATTTTTTGACTCTGTGGATGACTGTTTGATTTTGCATAAGACCGAATTTAGGAAGTACCTAACGAAGTATGAACTCATTGTCAATAGTATGTGGGTTATCTTGATGAAGAGAATTAGTAGGTCTTGAGAAAATATCATCTCGTCATGTAATTTATTATTCAATTCACTTTGTCCTGGCTTGGACATACCCTGGTATTGAAAACTTTATTGCGTTTTGGTTTGTGCTTTGTCCCATACTAGAATCATTTTTCCAATTCAGTCAAATGGTCTTCGATCTGCTTCTCTATCTTCTACCAGTTACCATCTTAAATCAAGTTGAGACATTTTTTCAATGGATATCCTCTGGACCTGACGAGGCAATCGTAACCAACGTTAATAAATTTCAAGTGACATATTCCTACTGTTTGTTCCTGTATGATGTTCCTTATTGGGGAACTTGCTAGGCCAGTACATTACTCAGCTATGGCAGAAGACGTCAACATTTTTCATGCCTTTTTTTCGTAATTCTCCAATACTAAGAGCCATACAATAACACAGCCTTAACTTAGCTGCTATAAAGGCTAGTTTTTGTTTATAAGATGTAATGCAAGGGGATAATACACTAAAAATTAACAAATACACCGAGAGAGAATGACGTCGAGCCTTTGTTATTAGCGTTTCACAGCAACGCTATAATTTAGTATTTGCCCAAAATACTGAAGCCCACTTGAACACATTAAGATGGTCTGAACATATGGAATAGCAATATACACAGGCATTATAACCACTTGAAGAAATTGTCTCGTCATCGGAAAACCATCAATAACCTTGATTGGCATGCAAATAAAAAAGGAAAAGCATGATATAGGAGTAAAGTTTAATCAAGAACATCTGTGGCAGAATCTGGCTAGCGGGGATCGAAAATCACTCGACCACTGAAATTTATGACGTGTCAAGATTGTGAAGCAAGACTTTACTTTTCTAATTATTTCTTTGTCGCTCTTTATCTTTTTTATTTCTTCTATCTCCCTTTCTCTCTTTTTGATTTCAAATCCGTCCCGTTTCTTTTTCGCTTCTGTGTAAAAGGATATCTACATTACTCCATCCTTCTCTAATGTAATAATTCAATTTTGATTACTGACGGAGATACTTCTCGGTATGTCTTTTATTTATTTTTTTTTTCTTTAGAAATTTGTCTGGTGGTTAATGCACTGGTCCTGAATAAATGTATATGATTTGGAACCAGATGTGTGTATTTCTTTCCATGAGACTGTCTATCGGAATAGGAAGTTCTAATAGATTAGCAATATTTTTCTGGGAAATACTAACACTAGAAACCTGGCCGGTGAGAGTTCGATCCCTAGGTTGGGTAGTAAAAAAAAAGGTGTATACTCTTGTTGAGTGGAATAGGCAGACAGATGACATCACAGGCACGAATCAAACTTGGGGAATTAAGTTATACGAGATACCATCTGGCATGGACAACAGGGTGGGAAATAAGAAGGTCCAGTTTGGAATTCCCAGAGGGAATAATGACTTGGAGAGAAACCTGGAGAAGGCCGGGAATACAACAGCACAAACCTTCTTACTATAACATTCAGAATGAAGACATTAGTCCAAGTAAATCAGTGTCTAACAAATCAGCACTAAGTTACAAAAAAAAAAAAAAACACTTCGCCACCTGCAATTAACTTTTCCAGCCTTTATTTTCTTCGAAAACCTTTATAAATATATATTCATAGCATCACTTTTCAGAGATCAAAGCATTTTTCCCGACTTTTCACATCTGATGCTACGTTTCAGCTAAATTGTGTATGACTCCATAAGTGTACGATTCCGGTTTTGATTCGACGAAAGTTCGAGAAATTTTCTGATATCTAGAACATGTTCGAACAGCTTACCCCAGAAGCTGACCAGAGTTACATGAATCGAGATAGATTAGTGTTTGAGGGTGATAGGTCAGGGGAATGACTCTGCAAATGGAATGATTTCGCTTTGGAGCTCCATGATTATTTGCAGCGTCTCGTTCGTAACAGAAGAACGGGTGTTGTCGTGCAGCCTTTCCATCCGTCGAATTCTTTGACAACAAAAAGGTTTCTCTGTTACAATGCATCATTTGAACGAACAGATTGCTTACTATAGACTTTGAAACACGATTCTATACGTTATTTTTTTTTTCATTCTCATGATAAATCCAGTTCCCCTTCGTTAGGAACTGTTTGTCAAAAAAGACATTTTTTTACTGCTTTGAACGAGAACTGATAAACAAATGTTCAGTGATTGACTGATAATCCTTCCTGTAGATCTTTGTAGAACCAGCTATTCTAGCCAGTGAATTTTCCTTAGGCTCTTAAATGGTGTACAACCGTTGGTACTGAACAAGCAATGAAGAGCTGAATAAACATGGAAGACGATTTTAAGATTTCCCTAACATTCCTGCTTTCACGCTGTTACTTTTTTTATCATCATTTTCATTCTAATAGCGTCTAATAGCGCCCCAGATCCATTACTCGAATTGTTTTCCTCTGTTTGTCTATATTAAAAAAAGAAAGATCGTGATATTCCTTTCTCTACCAATCACATTCGCCTAGTTGTAAAGCGTCCACCTCCGGTTCAGCGAGTCATCATTCAGTCCAGCGCCGAGTCTTTCGAAATGGTACTCAATACCACTCTGCAAAGCACACAGCACAAGAACTAGGATTGCAGAACCTATGCTCGAGGCTAAAGACTAAGGCCAAATCATGCTGGATACACCAGTTTTTGTAAGATCACCGAAATTAAGCAACATCAAGCTTGGTCAATACAATTCAGGAATACTACGCTCTGCAAGAAGAACTAGGCTTGAACAGGCCTGGCAAGCCAGAGGTTGGTCTTATTAACAATTGTCCTTATGTACTTACTTAATCATGCAACATCCCCTATAAGAGGATAAGCGAAGAACCATAATAATTACATACATACATCATCATCATCATCATCATCAGTCTTTTAACGTCCGTCGCTGGACATAGACCTTCCCTAGGATTCGCCATAATTCCCTATCATGGGCATCGCAGAGCCAGTATTTCCTGAATTTGTCAAGTTCATCTCTCCATCTTGTGTTCTGTCGGCCTCGGTTTCTTATGTGATCTCTGAGGATCCATGTTGTGAGACGTGATGTCCATCGGTTGTCTTTCATTCTTGCAACATGGCTTGCCCATTGCCATTTGATTTTTTTTAATAGTTTCTATGATGCCACGAACACCTGTTTTCTCCCTTATATGCTGTGCTGTCTTGTGATCTCTCCATGTAAGGTTGAACATGATTCTCTCGTGTGCACGTTGCGTACTTCTCAATTTACAGGTTTGTCTCTTGGTTAGGTTCCATGTTACAGCTCCATAAGTGACTATCGGGATAATGCATTGGTTGTATACTCTTCTTTTTAGGATCATATACATTTTCTCTATTCTCTACTCTTTTACAAAGAATAGAAAAAAAGGCAGTTCCAGGGGTGGTATGGTTTCCACGACAAAATCCATGACATCCGTGGTTGGATAACAATGTGTCGATATTTGGTCTCGAATAGACAATTCCATAAATAGACAATCTAGACATTATTGGCGGCCAATTGCATGATAGAAATTGATTTATTCTATTTGCCAGCTACATTAATTTATGTATCCGCTTGTGTGCTTATATTTATCTATCTAGTCGGTCTGATAGTTAGCCGAGAGGGTTGTATATTTACCACTGTCGCAAGTGGTCAGTGTTTAAGTCCAGGAAAAATCCATGATTTCCACTCTGGCCAGCCCTTTCCTCCCCTTTATTGATTTGTGCAACACAATCTTCGTACATGCTTCCCCTATATTGTGTAAAACACTCCACCCCATAAACTCTTTGCAACCACCACCGTGACACACAATTACAACCAAAAAATGACATACAGAGGAGAAAATTGTTTTAGAGTCGACCTTAAGCAATGTCTTTAATATGTTATATATTTGGTTGGCTGGATACCTATGAGGATAACGGTGAACGCATATGTATCACCTTCAGTGGGTACTAATAAACAGCTCAGTTTTGCATAATGTAACAATGATCTGGCAAGTTGCAAGTAAGTCTCCAACTCTGGATTATGATATTCTGACGTAGAGTACCGCCAACAGTTTTACTTCATGATTTATAATGATAATTGTAATTAGTGAGAAGACTGGTCTAATAGTCATAAATAAAAAGACCTGCCAGATTGTGGAGGTGGCTGTGCCAGCCGATTTCAGTGTGAAAACTAGCGAAAAATTAGAAAAAAGTGAAGACCTTGCCAGCGAACTGAGAAAAGTGGGGGTAATGTAGAATAAAGTTGTGCCCATAATAATTGGCACACTTGGAATCTTGCCAAATTGAAGATCGGACAGTGTCAGAAATTGAAAGAAGAGCTGAGATTGTCGAGGCGTAGAGGTTAGTTGGAAAACAGAGAAGGATGCTGGATATTTGAGGAGACTTGCTGTCATTCAATCCCCTGTGATAGCCGCCAGTCACATTGTGTGAGCATGCACAATGAATATTATTGATAAAGATCCGGGCTATGCATTGTTTTCTTTTATTTTCCTTTTAAACTGTACGAGACGTGAAAAATGAACATTGAACTTGACAGTCACACAGGACACGAACGAACTCAATGGCGTTTCACTGATGACTGAGAAACCAAACAGGACAGTGCCTGTTCATGCCTGCGTAGTAAAGTCCTCTCTGATTTGTTACCAATTTCTCTCTCTCTCTCTCTCTCTCTCTCTCTCTCTCTCTCTCTCTCTCTCTCTCTCTCTCTCTCTCTCACTCGTTTGGTATATATACAGTGTCATTTTCTCTCCCTTGTTCATTGTATCTCCTAATCATATCTTTTTCCTCTCCTCGCCTCCGTCTAACCACCCTATCTTTCTCCTACTTCTCTAATCTTTTTTTCCTTGCATGGAATCCATTCTCCGTCTTTACCCCCGTTTTCACCGTCTACATTATTCCCCCAGAATGAATTTCCAGTTGATATTTAATGCCGAATTTCCATTGTCCGATTTTTTACAAACGAAATTAATCATGGCACCAGCACCAACGTATGTATGGAATATTCAGATAATGCTTTCATTTTCAAAAGAATGTCTACGATATCCAATGCCAATCAAGATGCAGACTTCCTTTCTTCGCCTCAAGACCAACAATTGAAACCAAAAAGTGACTCGCACAGAAGAATACAAGAAAAAAAAAAGCTTTCAGACGAGAACGAATCTGTTTTGAAACAGTGATTATATACATCGCCTAGTCATTGTGAAATATTAGAAAAGTGATTTCCTAAAGGAAACATTTTGATAATTCCATTCGGTCTTTCATTTATTTGTTTATTTATTTATCGAATATAATGGCTCCCTGGTCATCTCAAATATTTTTTTTTCTTCTTCACTATTCTACTCTAGAGGTAAAATTGAATTAACTCATGTCCTCATGGGAATTTGGTTTGAAATTTCCCAGAATTGTTCCTTTGATTTATTAGGTACGCCATCACGGCAAAATTTATCAAGCCGATTTTTGAAACTACTGACACTATTTTTGTTACGAACATATTCTGGTAATTTATTCTAGTAATCTGTTATTCTTTCAGTATATCTCTGAATTTTTGAGATGAGATATTATTATTATTTCTATTATTATTATTATCTGATGGTTCTAGGTTCAATCCCAGTGTGAGACAATAATAATACTACTAATGCAAAGAGGGAGTACGGTCAATATACCCCCGTCGGTTAAAATAAAGGGTTCGGTTCGTTACTTCCCCACTACCAGATGATACCTGATGAATGCCGTAGAGTACAACAGCCGAAACGTTGTATGAAAAACAACCAAGATGAGGATAATAATAATAGACATAAATGTTATTCTTTTGTTGAAAAGAATCAAGGTTGGGCCACTTTTCTGGTCTACCAATTGAGTTATTTGGTCAAAAGCTTTCTATACAGTTTTCAAGCCTGAGACAGTCCTCCAATTACCAAGGAGGACTTAAATTGCCAAAACTTGACCACGATATTCAATATTAGGCCTTACTAGAGACCTGTATGCAATTTTTATTTCGTGCAGTTTTCGGGAAACAGAATTTCTCTGCCCTGGATTTGGAAGTATACATATATATATATATATATATATATATATATATATATATATATATATATATATATGTATATATATATATATATATATGTGTGTGTGTGTGTGTGTATATATAGCCTTGGAAATTCATATTCTCATTAAAAATGGTACCAAATCCCTTCGCACAACAAATATCTATATTTGATTCCAGAAATTCATGTTTACGTTTTGGGTTCAATCATCTGATGTGAAGAACTTTGCATTATTCTACGTCGACGTTCAATAACAACACATTTTCCCACATTGAAAATCCATTATTAAATTTATTCTCCCTTGAGTCCCTTACCATTTTTATATCGTCTGCGAGTATTTTTTCAGGAAAAAATATTTTTGTTCACTGACACAAATATGTGTCTCCCAACATGAAGTATGAGATAGAGCATTTTAGCCTCGAGACCGACAGTATACTGCTCTATCAGCGAAGTTTAATTTTCAGACAACATTTCTCTCATAGAAGATATTGATTTTAAAAATAATATGTCTATGTTTTCTTTGGGTTGAGACTGTGTTTACAACAGTTTTTTTGTTAGTAGTTGGATTCAATACCCCAAACTCTCTCTCTCTCTCTCTCTCTCTCTCTCTCTCTCTCTCACACACACACACACACACACACACACACACACACACACACACACATCTCAATGTCTATCTATCTTCCATCTTGATTTCTCATGGTACGTGTTAAGGTTAAGATGACTGGCGATATAACGGACGTCATTAGCACGGAGTGAGCGCAGACGGTTCAAGCCTGAGTTTGAACTCATATTGCTTATTTCATTCTCTGTGTCAGTATACTTCCCTTTCTCACTGTCTTTCTATCTTTCTTTACGTCATTTTCTTTCCTTTCAATCAACAAATAGTCTTTCTTTTGGGCATTTACTTCTTCTTTCTTTCTTTGGAGTAGATTTTTTCCTTTTGATCGATTCAAATACACATTGAAGCAAACGTGAGCCCATGCTATTTATAAAAGTTAAATGATTATATGGTATATATATAGATATATAGATATATAGATATAGAGAGAGAGAGACAGAGACAGAGACAGAGAGAGAGAGAGACAGAAACAGAAACAGAGACAGATAGACAGACAGATGTAGGCAGATAGATATGTAAACAGATAGATAGGAGAGAAAGGTTTATATTAATTGTCGTTATTTTGTAATTATTTCCACCTCAAGATATCTGGGGTCCTTTCGAACGGTACTTCTTCATCTCCAATCTTACTAATTTTCTTCCATTCTCTACGACTCATTTCACTGACAATCTTTAGTTAGGGCTTCTAACGTCCATTTTTGTCCAAATGGTATCTCCTCAACAAAGGTATATAGCGTGTGAAAACAGAGACTCACAAGTCGCATTTAAATGTCGTCCGCTTCGGCAATTATCTAATGTTTACCGCAACTGTTTGGGCCAAGGGCAATGGGATATTTAGAGACTATAAGTGTTTTTCTCTGTTGGCTCTTACAGAAGGGCATTAGGTCACTTGAAAACGTTATCACGAGCCAAAATGCTCTCAGCATTACGTTGTTTTCAAATCTAGTCGACTATTTTTGTTACTGACTGCATAGATAGATAGATAGATAGATAGATGATCCCAGTGTTCTCTCTCTCTCTCTCTCTCTCTCTCTCTCTCTCTCTCTATCTCTCTCTCTCTCTGTATATATATATATATATATATATATATATATATATATATATATATATATATATATATATGTGTGGAAGGCATTCTCCCCCCTGGGGATAGCTCAACACCAGTCCTGTCGGCTACTTTACCTGCTTGTATGTTTATGTATATATATATACGTATATTGAACGGTAATTTGGGGCTCAGTATAACATTAAAATAACATGTAAACAGAACGCACCCCATTTCAAACCCTAAAACCGTCTTTTAAAACAATTTTGAAAACCGAAAATCTCAATTCCTCCACTTGGTCCACTAAGCATGTATACCAAATTTGGTTGAGCTTCATTAAAGCTGCACCAATGAACGGAAAGTAAGGGTCCAGTATATGCATTATAGTAACATATGAACCGAGCCCCCTACCTGGAACTTTAATTTTTTTTTTAATTGTAAACTAAACAAGTTCTTCGCCTTGGTCCAATAAGTATGCTTATCAAATTTGTTTGAGCTGTGCTAATATTTTATGGCGAGGTACACAGTGACAAACAGGTAGAGGCAGTTGTTTTAGATAAATAGATATATGATAATCGCAAAAGTGATAACTGGTTGAAATGTAAATAAATACGGAAAGAAAGGTACTCGGATATCCTTTGTTGCTATTAAGGTTAATTTGTGTAGCTTTCCGGTTGATATCGATTTCAATTTTTATATCTTCAGCTTTCTTTCGCTCAATAGATAGATAGATAGATAGATAGATAGATAGATAGATAGATAGGAACCGTGTAACCCAAGAGCATTAGCGAAGAAAGAAAGAAGGAAAGAAAGGAAGAATGATAAAGTGAACAAAAGGCAAAAGGTAGATAGAATGATAATAAAAATCTCAAACCACTAAGGATGAACGCTGTAGAATATCAACGGGTTACAAAAAAAAAGTCTAAAGCATATAAAAAGAAAATGAGTGAATTGAATTTACTGAAGAGCCTCAAAACCACGCCGCTTGCCAATTCCGAGCAGACGATAATAAAATCTTCCATTCTTTTCCGTTGATGGTCGACAGAGGGATAAGGACTTGGATCCCTACGTCTCGGCCGGCTGCCACTTCTCGAAGCGTTGTTTCGAGGAGCACTTATGTACCCCCGAGGGGTGTTTGAACTGTCATTACCTGCTTATACACATTCAGAGAGGCGAAACGATGCAAAGTAGACGGTATTGCTGCACCTGGATAAACAGGGGCAACCGGACGAGTAGGATTAAAGATATTGATCTCTTGAGATGTTATGAGAGAGAGAAAATGCTTTACCAAGAAGAAGAAGAAGAAGAGACAAAGGTTAAATAGAAAAGAAAAAGAAGAAAGAAGATCGAAAGATAGGGTGAGGAAAAGGAAAAGAAAGAGAAGCCAAAAAAGAAAAAGGAAACAATGAGGAAAGGCAGAGAAAAAGAGAAGGACAGTGAAATTGGTATAAAAAAGAGGGTGAGAAGATTGATGTAAGCAAAGAAAGGAAACTGCTTAGCACAGAAAGAAAAGGAAGTAAAGCTTGAAGTAAAAAACAGCATAAGTCATAGAGAGAGAAAGTAAAGCTAAGATCGTTAGGAAAGGAAGAAAAGCTGAAAAGGCCAGGAAGAAGAAAAAGGAACACGAAACACCAAAGCTGAAAAAAGAAAGAAAGACAGACAGAAAAGGAGGAGAAAGAAAGAGAGGGTTAAAACTTGAAAAGAAAGAGAGCCAGAGAAAGGGGAAAATAATAGTGTAGAAATAAATAAATGAAGGAAGAAAGAAAGAAAAAAAGAAAAGAGGAAAGGAAGGAAGGAAATCGAAGAAAGCGATGAAGATATAAAAATGAAAGGAAGGAAAAATGCATGAGCTAAACGAGTGTGCGTATGATATCTGCCGGTTAAAGCAGTTGCATATTTCACATTAACCCTAATAGCCAGTGTCTGAGTCAAAATAAAAGCCAAGATTCCTAATCCTAACTTTTCAGAACGAATATCTCCACTTTATAATATGGCACAACAGCTCAGTTTTCCAATGATTATACCGTGTGTCGGGATAAGCTATTCTAAAACTGATAAATAGATAAAAGCTAGCTGAGGTATTTCCTCATATCCAAACGTTGATGTTCAAGCTCACATAAAAGCCAGGAATTCAATTGGTGATTTTGAAGACATTTTATCAGTCCATGTCTCAATGATGCGTAAAACATGATGAATAGAAAATACTTGTCAATGACATTCGAGTGTGTATCAGTGTGTATGTGTGTGTGTGTATATGCGTGTGTGTGCATAATTTGTTCCATTTACAGTAGATACTTTCTCTATAAATCCTATGGAGATTTACGTAAATACGTTTTTGAAGGATAGATAAAATTTTGACCACTCACTTACCTGGCACAAGATTTCCCTCTCCCTCCCGAAAGTATACGAAGTCCACTTTGGAAGGATCATCCCCTAAGCCGCAGCTACCCATTGCATCTAATAGGTACAGATTATTTTCCAGATGTCTAAGATGTTCCGAAAAGGGAAAGTGCAGAGGGAAATGGACAATTTCTGAGACCATCAACACATACGCATGAAGATCCCTACATTAGACCCCGACCTGGAGTCATAATCTCCCTCCGGGGAAGACGAGTAAATATACTGGACACACACAAGAGAAAAGTCAAAAAATAATACAAACAAACAAACAAACAGTAGGGAGGGAAACAATAAGGAAATGGAACACAAAAAAAATGGGTACTGAAATAATAAGCCAACAGCATGTGATAAAAGAAAAAAAAGGGAATAAAAATCCAGACAATATAAAAAAAACGCTTATAGGTTCCTCGAACCAACATAAAACTCTCCGAGCCTCAATCTGGCTCGAGCCAATATAAACTATTCCTGTTCGTTAATGCTCGAAAACTTTTATTCTGGGGATCAACGGATCGATTTCCTCAGCATTCTCCATTGCGAACAAACAAAGGAAGCAATTAGATAACCACTGCGAGTTCTACTTTGGAAATAAATATCCACAAACTTACATCCTGGGATGCTCGGCTATTAAGTTTCCAATTCAAGGCTTAATCCAGTCGACTAACCAGGCTAATGGATGGAGGACAAGGAGAAAAGAAGACAGAAAAGAGATGAATCGATGGATTTGCAGTGTGGGTGGTTGTATGATCGCTAGGACGAATGAATTGATGGGAGAAGTAATGGCAGGTTACATTGGCGGAAAGATAGATGCATATATATATATATATATATATATATATATATATATATATATATATATGTATGTATGTATGTATGTATGTATATGAATTCGAGAACGCACACTCTGATGTGTGTGTGTGTACATCTATGTAAATTTGGACAGCAAGCACACACAAATGCACATGCTAAGACATGTTTACTTATATATATATAAATACATATATATATATATATATATATATATATTATACATATGTGTGTGCGTGTGTGTGTGTATTTGTTCTTATGTGTATGTGTATGCGTGTGTGTGTACTTGTTCTTGTGTGTATGTATATGCCGAGCAGATTAATAAAAAATCCTACACATACATACATACATACAAGCACACATACGCACACACATAAATACGTACACACACACACACACACACACACACACACACAGCAAATACTGAAGTATGAATATCTATTTCGATTTAATGTCATTCCATCTTTGGATTCCTCGCTGCCTACGCGGGAAAAGCATGGAAATGTTCAACGGTAAACGAAAAATTGTTGTTGATAAACAAAATTAAATGCTTTCAGACTAAACGTCCTCAGTGCCAATCGTCAGAATCTCCTGAAATAACAGTAAATGCAATTGTACGTTTGATGAAACAAGAAAATTATTTTGGTACGGGATTTCAAAAGGTTGCAAGATAAACCTAAAAAAAAAGGTTAAAATAGACGAACACAGAAAAAGTGAGCGTAAAGTTGCTAACTTTCACAAATCTTTGACAATCGACGAAAGAATTAAAGCGTCACTCGAAAAGTTGAAGAGCGGGAAGATATTGTTGAACAATTCGTCGAGAAAAAAAACGAAGCAAGGTCGTTCAGATAATTCCACTTAGATCAAACGTTTAACCACGATTATATGCCTGATCCTGAATGCACAAGACTCGAAACCGCAAAAATGAATTAAGACTTGAAAAGATTCGAGACAAGATTATGATGCGTGAAATATGTTTTATCTTTTTCGTTATTGGATTGCAGACTCATTGATGTACCCATAAACGACATCCCAGTTCATTTTTTATTCATTAGAATATTTGAATACAGATCAACCTTTCCTTTGCTGAATCATCAAGAAATTCAGAACTTACGAGGAAGAAAGCAAACTAATGGATATTATCTCTGCAAAGCCTTTCTAAGTGCCGAATCGTAAAGTATGTATATATGTTTCTATCATCACAATCTCCTTATACCATCATCGTGGGAATCGTATGGTTAGGTAGACGCTATGATATTGTTAATAAGACCGAATTCCTGATTTACAGATCTGTCAAAGCAACGGTTTGTTAACAGCAACTGGTATTCTACAATGGTCACCTTTTTTTTGAGTACTGACCAGGCTCGATGTTGTTCAACTTCGGTGATCTTACGAGAACCAATACATCCAAATTGACTCGGCCTTAATCCCTCAACCCCCGGGAGAAGTTCAACCATTACAGTCCTTTTGCTTAGTGTTTAGCACAGAGACATTGAGTGCCGTATTTTTTTTCAGCAGACATCGGTGGATAAAACTACGGCCTTCTGGGTGCGTACATCCAACCACTGTAATTAGTGAAGAAAGAGGCCTGAGATGTGCTTGCGTGTGTCTCATACAATGACTTTCTTCATCATTCCTGAATAAGTTCGGAGCTTGAAATTATTGACCTGAATATCATTATGTCTTTTTTTTAATGAGAAAAGTCATTATTGAAAAATTAATCGCCAACGCTCAGCTAGTTCAGCCAAAAGTCATGTTTCCCAAATCACGCCAGTGATTGTCATCCCGAGGTATTACGATCTCCGTGAATGTTGTCAGGAAGGGTGAATCTATCTTCAGACAATATATATATATATATATATATATATATATATATATATATATATATATATATATATATATGTATATATATATATATATATATATATATATATCCAAGAAAGCTTCACAGCTTTATACACCTAACACATTAAAAAAAAACTTTTTCAAGTATCTTTTCGTGTCACTTCAGTCACTTATTATCCAATATGTGTTAATGTAATTAATCTAATTTTCTTCAGTGTTGTTTTTTTCTTTCTGCATTACGTATACTTGATTATAATGATACTATGTGTAAATTCCCACTTGTTAAGATCATCAGTTGTTTACCATATAGCAGTTTCAGATATATATACATATATATATATATAAATATATATATATATATAATGGAGTAAGGATTATATTTTAAACTCTACTGTGAATCAACCTAATGTTTACTAATCGGAAATTGTATCATATATTATATTGCATTCCTGATTAGCAGTATATATATATATATATATATATATGTGTGTGTGTGTGTGTGTGTGTGTGTGTGTGTGTGCGCGCGTGCGTGCATGTGCGTGCATGTGCACGCATATGCGCGTGCGTGAGCGTGTGGATGTAGTGAATTCAATCCTCCCTGGGGTGTCCATCAATTGAGTTAGAACTAGTGTAAGACCATTTCTACAACAATATGATTTTATATAATGCCTTTCTTACTGACACACACGCTTACATAGACACACAGACAGACAGACATTCAGACAGACTGACAGGTAGACAGATCGACAGGCAGACGGATAAACAGGCAGACGGACGGACAGGCAGACGGACAGACAGGCAACAAGGAAGGAAAAACTTATAGGCTTAGGAGAGGCAAGTCTATAAAATAGTCCAGTTCTGTTAAAAAGAACTTTAATTTAATTTTTTACATCTTTATCTTTTTTTTCTTTTTTACTATGCCATTTATTTCCAGCCTAATCTTTTCTATCTCGTCTCGTAAGGTTTCTGTCATTTCAATCTTTCCACTTTTGATTTTCTCTTGCATTAACACGGCCATTTTTTGTCTTCTGTTTGGTTTCAGGGTTTGTTTTTTTGTGTGTGTTTTGGTTTGTTTTCTTACGCAGAAGATTTTTAATTTTGTCTTTTCCTACTTTTCTTTGCTCTATGTCTTTTTCCTCCTAATCTTCCATTCTTTTTTTTCTTCATCTCTATCTTCTTTTTTTTCTTTTTCTTTTGCTGCGGGAAATTATCTTCGAGCTTATTTTTCCCAAAACTTTGTTTTTAGTATATATATATATATATATATATATATATATATATATATATATATATATATATATATATATATATATATATATATATATATACCGTTTATTCTTTTATGTTTCACTTTTATTTATATTTCGACATCATTTATCTTTTTGCGTCCTTCTCCTCTTTTTTTAATTCTCTTGCTCATTCTTTCTGTTTTGTTGTCTTGTTATCTTGTCGAACACACTTCCTTTCCCCATTATTTTTAATCTTTCATTACTCTTTTGTCTTCCACGATGTCAGTTATCTATTTTCTGTTTTAATGCCTTGTATTTCTATTATATTTCTATCTCCTCCATACACCTACCGTATAAGAATCAAAATTGATTAACAAACAAGACTTCCGAATATCTGAGGTTGTATTTTTATTTTTATTAGCCTCATTGTCAGGTGGATACGGTTGTCCCCACATACACGAACACACAATTGAACTAACGACCCTCTATGCCTGAGGTTGTCTCACTTAGGGCCACGAGTTCGATTCTCACTTGGAATTTATCCTGATCCACGATTATGGCTCATTTACTAATTACTGAAGAATACCAAGCCTGGGTTTAGTTGCAGTAAAAAGCAACAGCATTCAAGACGGAAGTAGATGGTAGCAAAAATGAATAATAATGATTAAGAATACTTCATCGACAAAAATAGATAGAAGTAAAAATTGAGGAAATTGTTTTTGTTTGTTTGCTTTGATATGTGTATATATTCCTGTGGTTTACCGCAATAACTTAATTTTTAGTTTTCAGACTAATGAGAAAAGAGTAATGACTGAATGACAGTTATGATAGAGAGTGAGTCCCTTTTGCTCCTATCCATATACAAGTACAGTGCAAGGTTGGGTGAGGAGGTAAACGAGAAAAGATAAAAGATGTAAGATAAATGAATGATAGTCAGAAAGCAAAATAATATTATAATTCATATACACACACATATATATATATATATATATATATATATATATATATATATATATATATATATACATATATATATATATATATATAGTCTGGAAAACGTTATTGCTTTCAACACGAAACATTAAATCTCTTCTCAAAAAAATTTGTGTATCAATATATATATATATATATATATATATATATATAAGGGTATTGGAAGATTTTTACAGGTCAAAGCTGAAGATAACATGTCCAAACAAGCATAAAATTAAGAATATCTCTCACAGCTGAAATAGTCAGAGGAGACCCCATAAAACTCGCAAAACCTTCACCGACGACATCAACTTTGCCGGTCGTTGTTGTCAACTGCCACCACGCTCCAAATGTCCTGTATCCACTGGGCCCTGTTGACTGTCAGGTCTGTCGTAGCTGTCAACTAAGTGCACTAAAGCTCGAACATTCAGATCTCCAAGTTTGAAGATGCCACCAGATTTGAGAATAGGACTGGTACACTGGGTCTGGTAATCCACTTGTAACAAGATTCAATGTCGTACAAGTCGTATGTATCATCGGCCCAGTTCACCGTAGTATTTATATTTATCGCATAAACATCTGTTGTTGCACTGCGACTGAGGGGGCATCATAGCAAGATCCAAGTGTGCCAGAATTAAAGCAAGGATCACAAAGAATCTGAAAGGTTCGAATTGGGAACGAGAGTCTTGCAAAATGGGACGAGATAAAAGACAGGCGAAAAAAAATGAGCATAGAAGCCGAAAGTGTGCCGACCATCTGGTGATAAATTATACTCTGCCGGTACTGCAGTGAACAAAATTGTAATTGCATTCTTGAACTTGTTAAAATAAATTGATCAAGACAGGTGTTTGTAAACGCAGAATTTCCATTATTCGAGTCATGTCATCCTAATAATCATGTTTGACTTTTTATCTTTCTAAAGGATGAATAATTCGAACGAAAATTCCCCAAATTTATCTCTTCCCAACTTTCCAAATGAATTAAAATAGTCCTACTTTACCCCGTAACTAAAAGTATCGTTTTATTTAAACCCTCTTCTTTCTCCCCTGTTTCACTTTTTTTTGTCTGCCAGCTATCCCCTCTTGGCTCTAATTAGCCATGCTTTGTTTAACATAACCCCAGGAAGGCTCCCATGTGACCTTCATTGCATGTCTAAAAAGACATCTTTGATCCAAGAAGCGTCTATTTCCCAACTACGTGAATCCTAAAACTTCTTGAAACTCTTTTGTTGATTTTTGCGTCAGTTTGATCAAACCATGTCAACGGACTAACATTCACTTATAAGTTTTCATTAATTTCATGTATCATTGGTAAAAGCCCATAATACCTTGGCAGTGAGGTAACTACTATATATGTATATTGTGTCATCCACAGACAGCTGTTTCGACGTATTACATTTCTTCAGTGTGGCTATAGACTGTCCAGTATGGAATCTTTCATTTTATATATGTATATAAATATACTTGTGTCCGTTCTCTGCTTACGGAGCAACTCGTCTTCGGGCATCTAAACTCTTGGGCACAGAGATTGACGCTTAGATTATCTCCGTGGCTGGGTTCTCGTCTCGAATGACTTGTAATAAAGCTCTTCATCTCCGTTCCCGTCAAACTTTGTAGACTTCTAGTCCCGATCCCTTTTCCGTGTGAGAAGAAAAGGGCCTCTGTCAGTTTAGTTAATCTTGGGTTGGTCGTCGGAAAGACTGACTACGATTCCTGCAAACACAAGCTGACGAACTTGTGACTTAGAAAACTTGCCAACGTGTATGTCTAGCTTGAATGCACGAATGTTAATTTCTCATACCTTTCGACCTCGAAATGGCCAATGAAGTCTGGGGAATGATTTTCACATCCGGACTATTTGCTATGCACTACCATTTTTTAGAAAGAAATGTAATCGCCAACTTGTAAGCAAAAAGTGCATGCAGCGAAGAAGAATTCTATATCAATTTATATGGGAAAATGTCTTCACCAGTTGTTGAGGTGACTGGGTGCAACAATAAAAAAACACTGTGTTTTTCGCTTTTTATCGTAAAAGCGAAAAAAATGGCCTGAAGCGAACTTTTGAAAAGTGGGTTGTACCTGTATATATTCTCACTCTTTTTTTCTGCACCATTTTATTTGTTTTTTTTTTTTTTTTCATGTTCTTGTGTGTTCATGTATGTGCGTGTTTTTATGGGTTTTTTTATTCCCTCCTGTTACTGGCAAATTGTTTTGAACACACTGGTTCTCGTATGATCATCGGAGGTGAGCAACACCGAGCCTGGTCTTTACATAGATGGGTGATCATTTGGGAATATCAGGGTCCGTAAGCACCTGCGGATCACGCAGAGAGCTCCTTGTGGCGTTCCCGGTAATCCTTTTAAAGAGAAGACTGATATCTACATTATGCTCAATAATGCAAGCCAACCCTTCTCTTCTACCCTCTCCCTACACCCGGACGCTCTCACTGGCCTGGCTACGAGCGGCAATGAATGAATTCCCACCTTTCATCTTTTATATCTCTTTCCCTTGCCTCCTTGCTACAATATGTTTTCATCTTGTGAACTTTTATCAACATTTCTTCACAGTTTCACAACTACTTCAATTTTTTCATTCAACCATCGATTTTCCCGCCTTGTTTTTCTTTTCCTACGAATGATTTCTTGTAAGTTCTACGCCCACTTCTAAATGTACCTATAAACTTCGATTAAATTCGATCAATTCTTTTCCTCTACTTTAATACACCTTATTCTCCTTTGTTCAAATCCTTGATCTCGCTTTTCCAAGGGCAAAAATCGTAAACTTCAAAAAGAGAAAGATTTTTCCTCAATTGCGTTTCTTCGACTCTCACCAAGTTTGCCCCTCTGTTAACTTCAGAGGCCGACACAAACGCTCAATCTTTTATATATATTTTTTTACTATTTTCTCCATCAACGCTTATCTAGTTCGACATCAAAGTTTAACTTACTATGATTATCGTAAAATCTCATTCGTAATTACAGACGATAGGTCACCTTAATTCGATGTTTCCTGAATCAAAACTTTGCCCTGATAATAGCCTTATGATAGAAAACAGTTTTTTTTATCGAAATCGTTTAAACCACAGACGCAGCAAGTATAAAAATGTTTCAAATCACCTACCAGGAAGTAGTATTTACTGTGCCAATCAAGAGAATTATAGGCAATAAGTTAATTTCTTTCGGAGTCATCCAGGAATATGGCAAAGTGCCGAACTTCTTGGAATCCAACTTACACCTAAATGCAGCAAATATGAAAACAAAAGTTTTCGGAGTAATTGTCGTGAAGCGGGAATTAGTTTGATAATCCCGCAAGTCAATGTGAGTTAATTCCTTTAAGTTGAGGCTCCGTGAATACGAGGTCTGGAACGTATCCATTTATTTGGTATTGGCGAAAAGAGGTCTGCCTAAGACAATGGCGCCTCACTCTCCTACAAAGTACACCCCTTGGGACTTCACATGCTTATCCCTGCGTCACTTTCAAGTTTCAGAACAGTTTGCAGAGTCCAATTTCAGGATCACCATCAGCCGTATCTCATCCAGGGTCTGAAAATCTCAAATGGGAAATTCAGATATCATGGGGAACCACATTTGGTTTGCGTTTTGGGGGGCTGACACGTGAAGAATTCCAGGATCAGTTCTTGTGAATGTGACGATCACATTATCCACAAACTTATGTCATGACACCTCATTGCTGACTGGGTAACCCCACCAGAGATTTCTATGTATGTATGCAGAGTAATTTCCTTTCCGATTGGTTGCCATTTTACATTGAGACTGCGCAATCGGTCTTGGTGTATTCAAAATGGCAGTTATAGTATGATTAATATCTTTCAACAAAAATCTAGAGAAGATCCCCAATGAAAAATGAATTTATTATAATAATCCAAAATAAAGAAAATCATTGGTAGATCCTGGAGATTCTTTAACATCTAAACTCGAATGAAATCTGTAAGGGGTATATGTGTTCCAAAGGAAATTCTGGACAAATTGTTGCTCCGAATTGTTCGAGTGGCTGTTTGAATATCCCACTGGATTAAAATGACTTTTTTTCTGCGAGAGGAACTTAACCAGTGATTTTGTTACATGACAATACCTGATCTCGTGTTACAAATGCGACGCAGCAAATGATCATGAAACTGGATTCGGAAGTTCTTCCGCGTATGACGTAGACACCGAGCCTACCCATTGACTCAAAATTTGAACTTCTCCTTTCATGATGGAATACACAATTTAGCTGAATGGTGTCACAGGTCAAAGAAATATAGGGAGATATTTTGATTACTGAATAATGATGATATGAATTTATATGAATAAAAGAATGTCTGAGTATTGGAAACTCTCGCATTAACCGATATAGAACTTTCTCCTTTCTTTCTTTCGAGTTGAAATTTCGAAGGTATAATGTTTTGCTCTAATTGTCACCTGAAAGAATTAACTATTTTTTGAAACGCTGTTTAATTTTTTTCAAAACCTTGGGGACAGACGGTGCTAATAACGCCTGCTATGATAATACTTGACTTCAAAGCGAAGCTGGGAGAGATCTGTTTTGTTTGCTGATAAATCTCCATCAAATAGCTGAGGAATCTATTGCACGCTTGATCTTCGAAGCATGAAGCGTATTCGCATACACTATGTTGATTGGGGATTTTTAATGGCATTTAATGTAAATTAACAGAGAGATAATAACAGCATTTCGGGAGATGATTGGTGAGGAGGATATTATACTTTGAAATTACAATTTTTTTTTATTTGCACATTATATCTATATACACACACACACACACACACACACATATATATATATATATATATATACATATATATATATGTGCATGTGTGTGCGTGTGTGTGTGTGTGTGTGTATCCGTGTGCCTGTGTGTGTGCCTTAGAGTGGAGTTATATCTCGATCATTTTCCGTCTTTTTCTCTTCATTTTTTATAGGAGGTTTTCAATTTCCATCGTAATTAAATTTCACCTAGGAGAAAATCTCATTACCTTCAACTGTTGCGTATGGTGATCATATTCATCGTCACACCATTTTATATATATATATATATATATATATATATATATATATATATATATATATATATATATATATATATATATATATATATATATATATATATATATATATATATTGTATGTGTGTGAAAAAATTCCCAAAGCATTTTTTTAATAAGTACAGACTGGATGCATAGTTGAACAACCGTTTTCCACTGGAAACTTTTGCACACACCTAATATATATATATATATATATATATATATATATATATATATATATATATATGGGCACATTCGTAAATCCCTGTCTCTCTTTACAAAAAAATGAATAGATAAAAGAATAAATGCAGCTATGTAGGCCTAAATAGATATCTGATTTACTTCCATTCAACACAAAAAGATTGAAAATGAACACTGATTTCCTCTTTCCATTAGTTTGCAGTTGAAAGGCCTGCCATTGTCTACGAAGACCAATATTTGAAATGGCGGGAAATTGAATCAAAAACGCTGACTCCGAAAAAAAAAAAAAAAAAGAAATGGGCGACTAAAGCGATGTTTAACCAGAATGTAAAGAGCAGACAGCAACTTTTATTGCTCAATACAGCATGAATATATTGGGGGAAAGAATTGAAAATATATAGGCGGAAAAATTACGCTTTTTAGTTATTTTCTCATCCCCCGTCTCTATTTTGTGTTCAATACTTTTCATTATTTTCTTTTATTTCTGTAGCCTATAAATATTCACGCTTGTGTAGACATACATATAGAGGGTCGATAGGATGATTAAGTTGGTATTTAAGACCAGCATTTGTGTGTAAATGTATACATGTGTGTGTGTATGTATGTATGTGTATGTATGTATGCGAATGTATATATATATGGGTACATATATATGCACATATGAGTGTGTATGAGTATGTATATATGTGTACGTATACATTCATACATGTGTGTGCATAATTGTATATATATATATATATAATCTGGTATTTAAGAACAGAATTAGGACTAAGAATAAATAGGTATTTAATACCAGTATTTCTGCATATGAATACATGTGTGCGTGTATGTATTTGTGTGTGTGAGTATGTATGCATGGATACGTATATATATATATATATATATATATATATATATATATATATATATATATATATATATGTGTGTGTGTGTGTGTGTGTGTGTGTGTGTGTGTGTTTGTATATGAATGGGTATGCCTATATTTATATTCAGGTAGATACATACACACGTAGGTATAACAGTAGGTCCACGGATCAATGATTCAAAAAAAAAATTCATTTCACACAACAAATATTTACTCTTCGACATAACCCTCTCTCTTGTCAATACATTTGACTCAACGCTTCTCCATCAAGAATATAGATAGAACATTAAACAGTAAAATAATTCAGATGAACATTTGTAATAATTGTGTCTACGGACTTATTGATCAACCTTCCCATATATGTATAATAGTGTGTGGATCAACCTTCGTATGAATCGATAATAGTGTATGTGAGTGTGTGAGTATGTATGAGTGCGTGTGTGTGTGTGTGTGTGAAAGAGTGTGTATGTATGTGTGTGTGTATGTGTGTCATGACTACAACTTGTTAATGTGGAAGGTTTCGAGAGCAGGAATGATTTTACTTATTGTTGCATATTATTACCCTGACTATTGCACAATTATTAGTTCTTACTAGCAATCTCGTCTTTGTTGAATCTATCCTGACCTTCTTCAATTGTTTATTGCATTCGACAATCTGCTTGGAATGTTGCACAAGACTCTTTATCCAATTCGTTGGGACATATGCTCTCATTCTGATACTTATTATAGAATATCCTGGCAGGTACCTGGACTTTTTCTTCTTTTTCATCGAACAACATTTCAGCGAAAATGCATAAAACACACATGCAAACCAAGAACACACACACACACACATACGCACTTGCACACACGCGTACAGATATAACAAATACACACAAACCACATTTGCACACACATATACACATAGTAAACACTCACATAGCACATCATCATCATCATCATCATCATCAGTCTTTCAACGTCCGTCGTTGGACATAGACCTTCCCCTGGATTCGCCACACTTCTCTATCATGGGCGTCGCAGAGCCAGTACTTTCTAAATTTGTCAAGCTCGTCTCTCCATCTGATGTTCTGCCGGCTTCGGTTCTGCATGTGATCTTGTGGGATCCATGTCATGAGTGGCGATGTCCGTACAAGACATGTCACACATGTACCCACATACGCTTACACGCACATCCCACATACACAAGTGTGTGTGTGTGTGTGTGTGTGTGTGTGTGTGTGTGTGTGTGTGTGTGTGTGTGTGTGTTGCATTTTCGATTAGACGTTGTTCAGTGACAAGACATTCAACGCTCTGGAGATGGGCCCACAAAATGCCTCCATCCTGATTTCCAAATCGCTTTTAGGTCAGATTTAGACTCAATTTGTCTCTCTGTGAAATTCCGAAGTTCTATTTACGCTCATAGCTCAAAATGTTTGATATCATAACCTCACACAATTGGTTGGTTGATTAAAATAGTACAAAGAAATTAGGCCTTACTTGACGTCTATTCCAAGTTGAAGGTGTCATTCGTTCAAAACTTGATTTCTCTCTCTTTCTCTCTGTTTGTCTCAGTCAACCTATCTTCTATCATCTACTACCCTTTCCCTCTGTATCTTTTTCTATGTTCATCTCTTTACTTTCTCTTATCTCTTATTCTCAACTCCTTCTCCTTTTCTTACCATTCTTCTTCTTCTTCTCCTCCTCCTTCTTCTTCTTCTTCTTCTTCTTCTTCTTCTTCTTCTTCTTCTTCTTCTTCTTCTTCTTCTACATCATTAACTTCTTTTTCTTTTTCTATTTTTTATTCTCAAGATTCAGAATTTACAGAGTTTTAAGACAAGCATTTGTGCATATATATGTATATATATATATATATATGTATGTTTGTGTGTGTGTCTGTGTGTGTGAACTTTACTACTTTTCTATGCCTTTATCTTTCTCTCTTCTTTATTCCTCAACTTTATCTCTTCTTTGTTTCCCTCTCATAATACTCTCTTCTTTTTTCCTCTCTTTTTCTTTTTCTCTACTTTTCTGGCTCCTTTCATGCTCTTTTCTTTCTCCAGATTTTTTCCCTTCTCTCCTTTTTCTCTCTTTTTCGACTTCTTTCTTTTTGTCTTCATCTTTTTCCCTTCTCTATTTTTTTTTCTTTTTTCGTATATCTTCTTTCTCTTTTTCTTTCCGAAACCTCTTCTCACTCGCTTTTCTCCGTATATTTTCACCGTTTTCTTTCGTAAACTTAGTTCATAGCAAAATAAAAATGGCGTCTCTCAACGACGTGTGTTGTGCTCAGCACTCTTTGAAATTCGCCCAGTGCCTCTTCCTTTTTTTTTTTTTTTAATAGGAACAACACCGTTCAGGTATCACGAATTGAAGTGTAATAGTTCCATACTTACATAAGAACTTTTTCTGACCAAACTGAAAAAGGAGGTCGACCATAAAAGATATTGACGCATTTGAGGTCTCTGTGGAAAATAGCCAGTGTTTTTCGATATCTCAAGAACCAGTTCCACGACCTCGATGTAAATAGGCAATCGATACGACCGAAAAGGTTTGTGATAAAAACAATGAACACGACGATAGTAATCGAAATTGTAGAGGCCGAAACATCGTGATAAAATCTACATTAGTCTGGAACGCGGGGAAAAAACGAAAATACTTGATCTCAGAACTTCGGGCTATTTTCTTTGACACGCTCGGATATGTGCATATACGTAGCCTGTACGAAAGCATAGCCTGACATACGGGAGATAATTCAATCAGGTACTCCTCTCTCACATCTCTTTCTCTTTCTTCTTTGTTCTTCTTACTTTTCTCCGTTATTTTTTCTCTACTTTTTTCAACTTAGTTTTTCATTTCTCTTTCCACTGAGTTGTACACACATCATTATAGTATCTCACGCACCTTTTTTTTTTTTCATCTTTCCTCCTTCTTTGTCTGTTTGCCTTTCTCTTTCTTCATCTACTACTTCTTCTCCTTCCCCTCTATGTTTTTATTCTTCCTATCCCTTTCTCTCTTCTTTTTTACTCTTCTTTTCCTCTGCAATTCCTCTTTTTCTCGCCTCTTCTTCATCTCTTCAAACACTGTCTCTCTCACTGACTCGAACTCTATTGCATCTTCTCTTTACTCTATCGGCCCATCTATCTCTTCCTAAACGTTATCATAACAGCATTTTTTTTTTCCTTTTAATTTTCTCTTAGTTCCTTCCATATTCTTCGGCTTTTTTCCTATAAATCGAGCTCAGCTTGTCCATATCTATATCTATTATTATCTATCTATCTATCTATCTATCTATCTATCTATATATATATATATATATATCGGTTTGTCTCCAACTATCTGTTCTTCTCCGCTTATCCAACTCTATATCCATCTATCTATAGATAACTATAAGCGTAAATGTCCATTTCTTTCTATCTATCTATCTATCTATCTATCTATCTATCTATCTATCTTATTCTGTCCCTATCCATTCCAGTGTATTCTTATCTATCTATCTATCTATCTATCTATCTATCTATCATTTTAGTTCCTGGGCTTGTTCACTCTCTTTTTTGCTAGCCATTCACTCCTCTCTTCTTCTTCTTCCTGTACCGACTCTCCTCATCTCTCACTGATCTATTAAAGGCTCTCTTTTCTCAATTACTACTCTCCTCTTTTCTCTATTCTTCTCTTCCTTTCTCTTTCTCTCTCTCTCCCCGTCTCTTTCTCTCTGTCTCTATATATCTATCTATCTATCTATTTAACTGTCAGTCTATCTATCTCTCACTCAAATGCTTTCATTTGCTCATACGTTTATTTTGTTTTCTTAATGTTCAGTATCTTGGCCACTCTTCTTCACTTTATCTCTCTCTCTCTCTCTCTCCCTCTCTCTCTCTGTATGTATGTATACACACTCATACACACATATGTGTGTGTGTGTGTGTGTGTGTGTATATATATACTTTCGTTTGCTTATACATACATCCTTTCATAGTTATCCTCATTAATGGCCACACGCTATCTGCCTCTCTCAGGTCAAATCTAATTCGCAGGCTCCTCGCCTTCTGCACTTTTTAGAATGGCTTCTTGCGAGAAAAATTTCCCGAGGACGGAAGCCGATGTGGAGCGGACCGAGGGGTAGTCGGAAAACCAGTGAGTCGACCGGTTCAGTGAGTCGACCGGGGTGGGAACAGTGAAGCGAATGTGGTGGATGTCGTGTCCCTGGGTATAATAAGACATTCGCTAATGGCTAATAGTAGGAGGCTTCTCTTTCATCCTGAACGCGATGCCAAATAGAACTTGATTTGCAAAGTTGGCTTCGATCCAGTGGACTTCGTCGTCGAAGGAACCGTTCATTATCGGACAGGCAAGAATTCTGTGAGCGTCTGGCCAAGGAATAATTGGTAAGGGCACAGGAGGAAACTATAAAAATTAGGCAGGTTTTGAATTTTGCTTACGTTTGGTCTATTAATATTATAGACAATTATTGCGAAAGTTCTACCTAGAACTTGGAAGAGACCATATTTTGGTAGCTTTTACTGACAATATACCTCTTGGAACTGACATTCAAGTTCTTGTCAAACATTTGTTCAATATTACGCCAAATTATACATATATATATATATATATATATATATATATATATATATATATATATATATATATATATATATATATATACTCTTGTATTATGTACACGAGGGATATATATATTTTTTATTAATTATCATATATAATACTACACATATAAAAATGACTAGGTTTATTTGCGTATGAATTTGTACTCTATCTTAGATGGAAGTATCAGAGCTATTGGCATAGGACCATAGTTTCTTACTTGAACCTAAAATGAAATAAATTCTTCCACTCACCCTTTTTGAAGATTGATTTTATCATAAATCCGTCATCACAGTCAATAATCAAACAACCATAACGTCGAAATTTGAAGTCGTGTAACGAAATTCTATCGATGAACAAATATGATGAGAACAAATTCCATTTGCGACATCACTGGAGTTTTCCACTGAAAATCATCTAAAAAAAGAGTAAAAAAAAAAAACAAATCTAGATGATATTAATAAACCTGTCATACTAAGCCCCCAAGATTCTTTCTTTGAAAAAAAATCAAATTTTGTTAGAAAGGGTCTAGTGACGTACTGCCGCCAATTTTTAAGTCTGTAGACAAAATAGTATCGCCAGGAGCGTTGCAACTAAACAACAAGCAAACAAACTAGCATACAAACACATAGACAAAGACACACACACACACATTTTTTTTTCAAAAGGATAGGACTCCCCGCCATCTTTGATGGCTACGGTTGTGCAATAGAATTGAGGTTATAAGAATTTCGATCTACGCATGGACTTTATAATGACTCTTCATGTATGTGTGCCTATGTGTTTGTGTGTGTTCGTGTTTGTGTGTGTTCATGTTTGAAGATATAAAACTAAGATCGACTGATAAAAAGTATAAATAGATAAGCAGATAGTTTGATAATCATACTAGATTGACAAAAAGACAATGCTGTATGAACAGATGGACTGATAATTATAACATAACTACAGGAGGAGTAAATATAGACGTACGTGGTCAGTCCAGACTGAATTCAGTCATTAATTTTGGATATCTCTGGAGCCGTTTGTGAGGCCTTAGTGTAATACGGCAACCAATCAGTGGAGTACGTTACAACGAATAATATGATCAGACAATTTCCTGAGTTATTACTCAGTCGGCCAATAGATGCCATCGACTGAGATTGTGTACCGAGCGTCTGTTGCATTGAAGATGATCAAGCAAGTAGATTGTGCGTCTGTTGTCTGTTTTCTTGGTGAAACATTGCATCACCCAAGTCTGTCAGCCTTCCTATTGTCTAAATTTGGCTCATTGCGAACTTAGCTTTTTCGTTAAGCTAAAATCGCCACCGTTGGAGAAGAGGGCATATCTGTACGAGGACGAGATTAAGACAATGGCAACGAGGCAGCAGTTGGCAATCCCGATAGGTAATTTTACATACTTTTCTCAAAAGTTGCACGGAGCACAGTGATAAGTGCATGAGGTTCTTAGGGGAGTATTTCCAAGAGGACTGAGTCTCCATAGCCCTAGGTAAACAGCTTTTTCGATGATATCAAACGGCTGGATATTTTTTTAACGAGGTTCTTAGAGATGGATACACAGAAAAATATATTAATCTCATAGACAAATAGATAGATGTGAATAAAAGATTTCAGATGTGCTCAAGATAATAACCAACAGGCATGAAGAGACTGCGATAGATATTGAATAATGGCTGGATGACTGACCAGTCTTCATGAGAAGATCTCTGTCCATGCTTAAAACAGGGTTTGATTACAGCCTTTCTAATGTATTTAGCCTTGAACGTGACTGCGCAACTCTCGTGAGTTGCTTGCTCAGTCTGCTCACTCGTTCCTCTCCCCCCCCCCCCTCATTCACCCTCCGCCAAACACCTGCAACTTTCTACGCTCACATTTAATCACGTGAATGATTGGCTTTCCTGGGAAGCAACCTCCCGATAATTAGTTTGCGAAATTTAACGTGGTGTGTGGATTGAGGAGGTTAGGGAGGTTCCGGTGGCAGATGTGGGGGGCGGGCGGGCGGGCGTATGCAAGCACGGCGTGAGCAGGGGCGCCAGATGGAAAGAGGGAGCCGACTAGCAAATGCGTGTAGTTGAGAAACGGAACACCTGAATGACAAGAAAGTCGGGCGGGGTATCTCATCGCCACCAGAATTCTAAATCAGCCGTTCTCAAACTGTGTGCCACGCAGCACAATATTACCCTGAAACTATCTCCCAAGTGTGTATTTCCAACCTTGAACGACTCAATAACGGATATTTCGAATGATCAGAATCTTTTTTATGGATGATTATGGATGAAAGGAAAAAGGAACGGCGAGTACGTATGTCAGTATGCAGATTCGATCATTGACTACTGAAATGTTTATGTCTTATTAATTCCATTCTCACAATTGGATGAGTCGACTTTATTTTATAGTGTGCTGTCATGCGACACAGTTTGAGAACCTCTGATGGAAACAGTGGTGTTGAGATTGGGATGAAAGGAGACGACGACGATGCAGAGTATGTGATATCAAGTGAAGATCGATTAGGTGATCAGTTCGAATTTAAATGTCTTATATGCTTGTAAACCGGACGCTGATCGGGGCAAATCAGGAGTATAGTCGGGGGTGTCAGCATGTCAGGGTGTCTCAGGGCAGATCAACGTTCGTGATTGTGATCACTGACAATCAAACGTTATCGCTAGCCTTTCGATCAATCATTGCTCAGAGATAACAAAGAAGTCTGCTTCTCTCTTAGGCACTCGTTTTTCCCTGTCTGTCTGTCTATCCGCCTGTCTGTCTGTCTGTCTGTCTGTCTGTCTGTCTCTCTCTCTCTCTCTCTCTCTCTCTCTCTCAATGTCTCTCTCCATATATATATATATATATATATATATATATATATATATATATATATGTGTGTGTGTGTGTCTGTGTGTCTGTGTGTGTGTGTGTGTGTGTGAGTGCGTGTGCTTGGGTAATAAAATAATAATACATAGTGAAGATGTTCTATCTATAAAGCAGCTGATATCAGATGGAATAAAGCCAATAATAATAATGATAATAATAATAATAATAATAATAATAATAATAATAATAATAATAATAATAATAATAATGATGATGATAATAATAACTGATTGTTAACAATGACCTAACAGAGGAAGGGAAATGAAAGCGGAAACGTAAACCCCAGCACTAGCATGATAGGCGAAAGAGAGAAGAGATGTTGGCTGAAGATCTGAGGAGACTTGTTGTCACTCAGCCTTCGGCAATGACCACTGGTTAACCGGTGTGAAACTTTAAACCTCAGTATTACTGTGGCCCATGAGAACTAGGAGAGAAGGGCTGGAGACTTGAGGAGACTTGCTGTCACTCGAACTCCAGCAGTAACCACCAAGCAACTGGTGTGAGATTACAACAACAAATAATAACAATAATGATAGTAGTAGTAGTAGTAGTAGTAGTCGCAGTAGTAGTAGTAGTAGTAAAAATGCTTTTTTTCTAAAATGCAACCCTAATAGGACAGAGTAAAACTTGTTACAAAATAACAATATTGAAAATGCTTCATAAGAGAACATTTTTTTTAGATCAGGTAGTGAACAATATGGCGTGGAGTAGGTTTAAAAAGCAAGAATATGGTTATAGATGTTTTGAAATGACGTCATATTAGCTTCCATAGATTAACCTGTAAAGCGCTGTCCATGTCATACAGGTTTCTCTGAATATTGGATGCGAGTTCAAGTGACAACAGAGCATCTTTTTCTTTTTTTTTATGTTCGTTTCATCTTGTTCACTTGAGGGGCGTAGAATGACTTTTTTTTTAAAATGACTCCAGTGTTGTAACGATGGGTAACACAATTACAAAGAGAAGAAAAAAATAGTCAAAAATAAATAATGACAGCATCATTTAAGAAATCACGACCACTAAGGACATGTCTATTTTTGCTATATAAAAAAATCATGCGGTAGTTGAGCAACAGAATATAATTTTTCGTGTTTAGAGGTTTAATGATACTGGCTTTTTTAGAGGTTTATTGAAACTGGCTTTCAAAAAAACACAAAGGTCTGTGAGTTATTAACAGGGTCTGCCTCGGGGTTATTGGTATCCTGGACTAGATTAGCTTTGGCGCCATTTAAAATCTTGTAGTATTTTATTATCTCGCATCATCCTACCCATTTTTCCTCAGCCATTGTGAGCATTATATCTCATCAAACCAGTTGGCCGTGAGAATTTCTTTTTTCAATTATTTCTCCTAGTTTTCCCACAACAGAAAGTATTTGACTGCAGTATATATTCTAATATTGACTCTTTCTATTGTGTTCAATCTATTCATTTTGTTATACTTCCATTATTTCTATACCTACTATTTCAAAGACATGACAGGCACCCTTGAGACTTGGCGCACTGGGCGACTGCCAGTGTTGCTAATATTTACGGTTAGCTTTGGCTATCAACTACATACACCATGAAATGCAGCAGAACACTATTCGAAAAGCAGGTTCCCGGTGTCCAAGCGAAGCAATTGACCTACTTCTCAGCCAAAAGGCTTGTTCACACGTCAAACCAATTATTGCAGTAATCCCAGAAAGCAGCACAGCCAAACGTATGGTCAGGTTACAGCGGAAGTCGCCCTCCGTTGAACAGAAGGATATTGGCCATGTTATGTTTTACGCCTGGACGCTCACTACCTTGCAAGCCTATCGAAATCATTGACGTAACAACTTGAAAACGAAAAGCAATTTTTTTTATCTACAAAAGCTATCAGCTTGTAGGTACAGACCAGCTATTAAATCACAGAATTGGACTTCGAAAAGTCGAAAATTTGAACCCCAGGCTCCAATTCCCATTACCCAAAATTACGTGGCCCAGTAGCAGTAGGTTCGTAGGGTGAGGGTTAAATCCATGGCTGAGTCATACCATAGACTTTCAAATGGTACTCAATACTTCTCCGCTAAGCACTCAGCATGGAGAATTAGATTGAAGGATCTGAGACACGTATAGGCTCCATCAGCCGATCTCGCCCAATACACACCAGTTTTGGGTTCGTGTACCTCACGGCACATGAGACCAAAAACCCTGTATTGAGTTACAGGACCCTTGACTGCGGACCAAAAATTAGATACATATCGTAATATACAATATTACTGGGAATGAATATGCCATGAATCTGCTTTTTTCTAATAGATCAGCTCAAGATCAAGGATTACTTTCAACTACTGTTACAATGTACCCCAGTACAAAATGCCATGAAGTACCGGGCATGGCACTTTGACGATCTGCTAGGTCAAACGATAATTTTATTTTTTTTGTAATCATTTCAGAGGATAAAACTTTTGACGTACTTGTTCAATAAAACTTACCAACCATATCTGGAATTAAAGCTGAAAAAGATAATTGTAATTAAGCTGTGAACACCTGCATGTGCTTAAATGAGGAAACACGGGGCATTATTCTGAACCAAGACAGAAATGCCTTTATATGAATGTTTCTCACTTTACAAAACTGCACAATATATCAGAAGAAAGGCAGTTGTCAGAGATATCCTAAAGGCCTTTAGCAAACTTAACTGGCAGTGGGGGTGTCATTTCGCAAGAATGCCACAAATCACAAATGAATCCTTTGGGAGCATCGATGAATATGTGGGAAACCAAAAGTAAAAAGTATATGGATCTGGGCAATTTAAGAAGTTATGCTACCGTGACACCCAAAAACGAAAAAAAAAACAAAACTGACAGACCATAGGGAAGGCCTTTGTTAAACAACAGACTTCAAATGACTGATTACTCAAACTTTTCAATATCAATCCAAATAAATCAAACCCTATTAAACATAGAATCGAACCCGAAATGTTAGTACCTCAAGTCTCCTGTTCTAACCATATGGCATATTGCGTGGCATATTGTGAGCTTTATCTCATTAAAAAACTTTTGTTACAATACTGAAGTAATGACATGACTCGCGGGCAGTTATGACATTATTTTTAGCATTCCTTCTTGATTTTCTAACTTGATACATTGGAGAGCTATTTTCAGTGAGGCTGGCATAACTGCTACAATAAGAAAATTTCAACGACTTGTTTTTCTTACCGCTTTTCCATTACCTTATTAGCGAGTTGTGAGGTCATTCGATTTTTTTAAATTTCATTAAAGAGTTTTATTTTTCCTTGGATTTCTTTCAGTTCATTTTTTACAATTTTACTTGTGTCTTCTTTTGTTCATTAACTCAACAGTATTTTTTAATCTCACGACTGATAATTGCAGAAACCTTTCAAAGCTGGTAACGGAATATATATATAAATCTATATATATATATATATATATATATATATATATATATATATATATATATATATATATATATATATACATACATACATATATATATATATATATATAAATATATATATATATATATATGTACATATATATATATATATATATATACATATATATATATACATATATATATATATATATATATATATATATATATATATATATATATATATATATATATATATATATATATATTCTCCATACACATACGCAAAAATGCACTGAACTACAGTATTGGTATTTTTGTACGTATTCAATTTTCTTGCTTTAGGCATATTTTTACTTTATATTTTAAAAGAATCACGCTAACTCGAAGTACTTTCTTTGTTGCTGTAACTCATTCAGTTCTTTATATTTAATTTATACATATATATATATACACACACACACACATATATGTATGTGTGTGTATGTATATATAATATATATATATATATATATATATATATATATATACGTGAGTGTGTGTGTGTGAGTGTGTTTGTATTGCAGTTGAAAACTTGAAAAGTAAAGTAAAGAGTTGAGCAGTGATCATATGTTGAGCATTTTAAACAGGATTTGAATTATTGAACATTTTCATTGCGACAAAACTTTAAACTCATTGAAAATAGACGTGATATAAAAGATTTGAATAACAATTTATTGGTTTCTGTTTCTGTTAAAAACAGTGTAAAATCTAAACACTCTGGGGAAAAAAGCCAATGCTGTCTGTTTTCGAACGTGATATGATTGTTGAACTCCAGAATCAAAGTTTGTCTCAATGTTTTAATAGCTCAGTAAATTAGGCAGATCGTTGTGATTTTTTTTTTGTATGATCCAATGTATTAAGAAGCCAAAAATATAATTGACAGACACAGGGAAATGTTGGATTTTGATGAGGGGTCAGTTATGAGAGCATGCTGCAAAAGGCGGAAAGGAGGGGGCTTAAAATTCGTCAAGAAACCATCGAACGAAAAATCAGAAAGTCAAGATTCAGACACAGAAAGAAACTGGAGCTTGTAAATTCGTAAATAACGAACAATGCAGATTGAAACTTACAAACAAGGGATTCGGAGTCCAGCCTCGATAATGGTTTACAAACCACAAATATTTGTATGGCTGATCTAGATAATAAATCATGAATTTTTTCCAAGGATTTTGGTATGATAACAATGTGAGTAACTTATGATTAGGCCAAATGCAAATATTAAACTCTTGATCACTGCCTAACTTTTTACTTATGGACAGTGTTTGTAAACTGATCACGAACGGAAATGAATTTATTCCAGATAATGATGAAATTATCAATGTTCTCACTTGCGTTTAAGGTTTTGTATTGTACTATACATATATATGTGTGTGTGGATAGAATACATACAATAGGTCGTATACATCTATCTCAAATATATTTATTCCAATGTTCAATACTTTAAGTAGAGATTATATGTCGATAGTCAGACCTACATTTCGTTATGTTAGACTATGGATTAATACGATGAGCTGCCAAAGCGAAATAAGGGTTTAACCATTGTTATTGACCAAATTTCTACATTCAATCGATACATATATATATATATATATATCCATATATATCCATATATATATATATATAGTTGTTGCAGCTACAGACAGCTCTTTCATTGTATTACAACTCTTCATCGTGGCTGTAGAATATCCAACATCCCTTCCAGTATCATAAGGTAGGATCGAAACCTTCGCTTTAGACCAAGAGGCCGACATTTTACCCGTGTCGATTTAAGCGATATATTTACTTATGCGTAATTTTCCATCTACCGAAATGCTCTATTCCAGAGTTGGAAGAGCATTGCTATATATATATATAGAGTGAGAGAGAGAAAGAGTGCGTACAAAAATATCCGATACATTACAATAAGTTGATTTTTACATACCCGTACAGTTTCAAATTTGACGAAATTTGGGCAAAATATCATTTTTGATTCAACAAACACAAAGATAAAAAGATATTTAAACATCATTGAACAGAGAAAAATTAGAGACAAAAACCAGAAACCAGAAGACAAATAAATCAAAATTTGGTTGTGAAGCGTTCACACGCAACGGCTGCTTCCAATCTCTTAGGGTTTGATGCTATCAAAATTTTGCATCTTTAACTTGGCATATTAGACCATTCCTATTGACAAATAGCTTTCAAATAATCATGGTGTCTTGGATATATGTAGACGGTGGGGTCTTTCTCTTTGTCTAATCAATATCTTTGAAAATACACAATGGATTCCGATGGGATTCCGTTGGACGTTGGTCAATGAGACGAGGAAGTGTCGGTTGAATTCAGGAGTGGACCGTGCACAATTGTTTTCTCTACGTCTTTGCTGTATGTCCACACTACAAAAAAGTTCTGACCACTCAATAACTCCCGAGGATCTCAGTAAATTCTGACGAAATATCATGGAAGGGTAAACAAAGGAACGACTAAATTTTGGTAAAAACAAATTTACCTGGCAATGGCGTTGGCAGAAGAATGCGTTCTCTGAATTCTCCATAGTTCTGTATGAGATTCAAGTCAGGAGACTGACAAAGCCACTCTATAACCTCAATACCCTTCTCTTGTAACCATCCCATTGTTATCTTAGCTGCATGCTTAGAATTGATGTTAGGTTGATAGATCCAACATGTTGGAAACTTCAAAACCTTGGCAGACGATTGCAGATGCTCCTCCAGAATCTGTCGTTATGTAACACCACCAGGTGAAATAAATATCACAAGTAGTATATATTTTTACGAAAAATCTTTATTCTAACAGTACTGAATACTATATATATACATATATATATATATATATATATATATATATATATATATATATATATATATATAACATATATCTGTGGCACTAAATAAAGACAAAATTCATGTATTTCATCGGTATATATATATATATATATATATATATATATATATCATTGTGTCATCCACAGACAGCTGTTTCGTCGTATTACAACTCTTCAGTGTGGCTGTAGCCCATCCATTATCCCATTGAAACCTTCGGTTAAGACCCATAGGCTGGCATCCTACCTCTGCCCCACGGAACTGGACGGTCAGTAAGGTCGAATTTAAGCGATACATTTATTATATATATTATTATATTAATAAATTAATATATATATATATATATATATATATATATATATATATATATATATATATATATATATATATATCAAAACAGTTCATCATTTTTCCAAAATGAACTAACGTTAATGCTTCATACGTCTTGCCATAGGATCATTCAATATACCGAGTTTCTTGCTACCTAAATTCGAATCCCTTAAGAAAATGTCAATGTAACTTTTCGTTACTTCAAAATTTCTTTCCATCATTTTACTTTTTAATTTGTTGAAATCAAATCATCAGAGAGACAGGGACGTGGCAGAGAGGGGTGGATATTTGAAAACGCTCCCTTGAATGTAGTGGGCCCAAAAAGCTTTATAAATAATTGTTCACCTACTCCATTTTTACTGACAAACCTTACTAAATGTTGGAGGAGGCTGCTCAACGAGCCAAGCTCACCGGGCTCCCCCAAACCTTCCTAAAATCTCTTGCTATGCCTCTGCTCGGAGGCTATTCAACATGGACGATTTCGTATTAAAAGTTTCACAATATCCTATTGCTCCTGTCTATACGCGTGGTTGTTCATGCAAGTACACAAAACACGCATGCGCAGGGTAGGGTTTTTTTTTTTCAAGTTTTTGTTGTTTTTTTTGTTTTTGCTTTCTTTTGGTTTTCGGCTCACCGTTATCGAAATCGAATTATTACACATTCTAGCAGAAGAAAATTAAATGAAAGAAGCTATTTTTGTTCATTTTTGGAGGTGTTTTTATATTTATTTTCATTTTTAACCGGTAAATTGCTTTTTATCTGGTGAGATAGTTTCACTGCTTGCACGCTTTCAAGCTAATAACGTTGACTTGAAAATTGCATTAATGTTCATCCTTCCTTGAGTATATTATATCTTATCTTGTTAGCCGCTGTCAAGTTTGACAATGGGTTTCACAGTTGTTTGCTGCAACTGACTCGACAAGTAAAATAGTTATGGGAGAGTGATTTCGGCTGAAGTGAAAAACCAGGGAAGAATCGAAACACTATTAGTAGAAAATTAGCTAGAATGCCAAAGAGAGCATTGGTGAACTGGGGAGACTTAGTGTCAGTCTTAGTGACAGCCACGAGTTACTGCTGGTATAAAAACTCAATAAGTAAAAAAATAGTAACAGTTATAATAATACTGTATACTAAATACTAAATATCACGCATAATAAAACGCCTATACCTAGGGACATCTATAAGTTCGTAACCCAAAGATGAAAAAAGCTTCTATTTTAAACAGAAATTTCAATTTTTAACATAATCTCATCCCTTCTCAAAGGACTTAATTTCATGACAATTTTTTTCTTGGATTCAAATTCTGGCTATACACGAGGCTTCTCATAAATGAGTGATTTTTTTCATCAAAGATCAATGTCAATTGGTACATGAGGCATGTTGAAAATCACTGGTTCCTCACAAATAAAATAGGGTCGACCTATACACGAGATAACCGGGGGGGATTTTTTCTTTTCTGTTTTTTTTTTCTTTTTAACAAAATTCCAATGCTGTCCTCTACGTGGGGCATGTCATGAAGTAGTAATTATTTTCTTTTAGATCAACGATGATCTATAAATGAGTTACATCTGGTAAATCGTTAATTTTTCAAACAAAAATCATAGTTCATCCATGCAATGGCATGTAAAAGATAATCGATTTTTGCCTATGTCAAGATCTATCAGTACAAGAAACATGTCTTAAATTACGGACGTTTTTTAACCAAAGATATAAGTCGACTTATACTCGAGGCATATCAAGAAATATGTTATTTTTATAATACTAAAAAGTCAAAGTCGATCGATACACGAGACACGTCGTAAATTATTGATTTTTATCAAAAATTGAGGTTGATCCATATACGATGTATGTCAGAGATTATTGATTTTTCGAACTGAAAATCAAGTTCGATCTACACTAGAGACGTCGTAAATTATTGATTTTTTTATGAAAGAGCAAGATAGATCTTTACATAAAACATATCGAAAATTATTGATTTTTTTAACCAAAAATCAAGGTTGATTTACACCAAAATCATGTCACAAATTGTTTATGTTTAGATGCGCCGTCACTCGTTGATTGACAGGCTGACAGGCTGAAAGTGCCAACCCTTGCTAGCAGAGTTACCAATTTAGATTTCAATCTAGATACAGATGCTTTTTGGTTGCTTCAAGGTGCTACCTATTCATATTTTGCTTTTTTTTTCTAATTAATATTCTTATTTGATTTGAAATATTGAAATAAGCAATATTTTTGTTCAAATTATTATCAATATTATCATTCTTTTTCTTCTCCTTCTTCTTCTTCTTCTTCTTCTTATTATTATTATTATTATTATTATTTGTGAAGTTTGTGACTATGTCTGTGTACTTCTTTCAAACGTTGAAGCACAGCTTGGGCTAATGATTCAAGTTACCCTTAAAGTGCGCAGGATTATCGCGTGCAAAAAGCATCTTTGGTAGTTTGTAACATCTGAAGGGGTTCAAGGAGTTGAAAGCAAACGGAAAATTTATTTCCAAATATTCTTTTTGGGGGGACCCTAAAAGCTAAGCAAAACAGTGTTCTCATATTTACAGTTATTTCCCCCAAGCAACACCAGGTATTATTGCTAGTGGTTTAATGAAGTAAATGCTGACGATTAAAGTCAAATTCAATTTATTAATGATATGTAATACATTTCCAAGATTTTAGATATATATCTAGGGAATCTAGATGTTCTGGGTGTTAGATGTTTTTTGATTAAATTTTAGATGTGAACTATAATATAAATATAGCAACATTGCTTCCGAGATCTTTGCACAAGATTAAATGTCGTCTACTTCCGTCAGTTGATAAGATTTGTAAAAAAAAATTAGATAAATAAAGTACAATTTCAACTTATCATCAGCTAGCGTTTGACTTTCAGGCTTGTTAACCTAAAATTAATATCAATAGATACATAAAGCATGTGAAAATAATTGAGTCTTTACTAGAAATCAAGATTGATCCTTACACGATACGTGTCTTAGATTATTGATTTCCCGACCAAAAATCAAGGTTGATTCATACACAAAGCATGTCATAAATTAGCGATTTTTTTCACCAAAAACCAAGGTAGATCTATACAGGAGGCATGTGAAAATTATCGATTTTCCACTAAAAATCAAGATAGGTCCATACAGGAGGCACCTTGTAAATTATTGGTATTTTTACCCATTACGATCTGTACATGAGACATGGAGAAATTTTTTTTTTCACTAAAAATTAAGATGGACCTTTACACAAAGCACGTCAAAATTATTGATTTTTACTAAAAAATATCATTGATCAATACACGAAACCAGTAAATTATAGATATTTTGATAAGTGTCAATTTCGGGCTATGTATGAGACAATTAGTACTTTCAAAGATCCCTTACAAATGAGATGAACTGTAATATTTTTTTCTCGTATTTAAATTAGGCTGTCTATCAGGGGTCTAATTTAAAACCAGGGTACTCAAGTTCTTGGTAGATCCCGACTTTTTGAATTGATTTCTTTATTCTTTGTTCTGCTAGGGAAAGGGATTTTTCTTTGATTTATTTTTCTTTTTATTTAGAAAAAAAAAACAGTTATTAATCTTCTCTTTTCCGATTCCCCACTTCAAAAGCTGAGAAAAAAATTGATGGCCCATTTACAATCAAAATATAAATTAAATGTACATTGTATAATAAATATTAGTTACTTTGGAATCCATAACGTGATTCAGAATGAATAGTAGTGTAATTATTCCCCTTGTTAGCGGCTAGCACGTTTGCCGCGCACCTATGAAGGTTATGGGTTCGATTCCCGATATGAACAAAGAGTGTAGAAAACTCTTCATTAGGAATAATTTTCTTGTGTACTCAGCAGCCGAGTAACCCTACGCTGTTTGATTCATCATCATCAGTCTTTCAACATCCGTCGTTGGACATAGACCTTCCCAAGGATTCGCAACATTTCTCTATAGTGGGTGTCGCAGAGCCAATACTGTCTGAATTTGTCAAGCTCATCTCTCCATCTAATATGCTGCCGGCTTCGGTTGCTCATGTGATCTCTGGGGATCCATGTCATGAGTCGCGATATCCATCGGTTGTCTGCTATTCTTGCGACATGGCCAGCCCATTGCCATTCGAGATTTTTAATCGATTATTTGATGTGTCTGGCTCCTGTCTTCTCCCGGATGAAATGTGCTGTCTTGTAATCTCTCCGTGTGAGGTTGAGCATAATCCTTTCATGTGCACGCTGCATGGTTCTCAATTTGCGGATCTGTCTCTTGGTTAGGTTCCATGTTTCAGCTCCATAAGTGACTATTGGGAGGATGCATTAATTGTATACCTAAAGATTAATGGTAGCTTGCGGTGCCAAATTCTTGTCATCCTAGAGGTTCTTTTCGCTTGATTCCTTCATCTTTTGAGGGTCTCATGGAGAATCGTTGTCCTAGGTAGATGTAGTGGTCTACTTTCTCCAGTTCTATGTCCTCGATTTTGATCTTAGTGTTCTCATTTCCGACGTGGTTGTGACACATGATCTTCGTCTAACTGAAGTTTATGTGTAGACCGACTTTCTTGCTCTCTTCATTTAGGTCACCTAGCATTAGTTGGAGGTCGTATAGGTTCTCTGCGAAAAGGGTGATGTCATCTGTGATTAGGTTGGAATGAATTGGGATTGAAATCGCGCTCTCCTTTATTCGGAAGAATAGTTCCGAACGAAACAGGAGCCGTCGGGTCGCCTGCGACTGCAACAGGCCTATGTATATGACTAGAAATTAATCAGTTCAGCTTTGACACAAATTAGTTTTGAGGGCTTTGCTCTTCTCGTCCAAATTCTATTCTGCTCCTTCCAATATTTTAGATTCCGCCTTTGAGGGGCATACGCCTCACGTTCAGGATCGCTGGTGTAAATCCTTGCTTGTTCACTTGCATAAACGAAAGGACGTTACGACCAAGCAAACATTAAATGACAGCCCACAACAGTCAAAACGTATAAAAGCTTATGTGGCACGCACAGGCTTAATTCTCAAAGACAGAATGCTCCGTTTTTAGGCTTTTTTTTTCTTATATTTTCTCGATAAATTTTACTTCTATTTTATCTTTTCTTTTGGGGGTTTCTTATTTCTTCTATTTACCAGGGGTTTTTTTCCCAACGTTTCGATCAGTATTTGTCTACAAGTTACACGTTAGCACTTATGTCGAATTACTTTCCCTGGTATTTTAGACTATCCCTCCGAGATATTTTTTTCACTTCTGTCCAACGAAGTTGCAAAGGTATATGTATTTGATAATCGTCTGTACGTCTGCTAGGCCACACGATATCTCCAGGAGTTCCTTTTGAATTTCTTTCAATTTTTGAGTGGAGGTGGGTCATGGGTAACGAAAGAATTGATAAAAGATAGGGTGGATTTTTTCTCATCGGGAGATATCTCAATTATTCTATAGGAAAAGATATGAAAAATGAACAGTCAATAAAAAGACTAACTTCGCATGTTGAGGGATGTAACTCAATATAAGTACATTTGAAATGTTTTCCCATTTTGATACATTTAATTTTGATTAATTTTTTAGATGGTGTGAGGTGTTGATAGTGGTATGCACTCTCTGATAACTTCCTAAATTTTTCATGAGGACTTGGAAAAGTACGGGAGAATCAACAACTTTGTGATGAAGAAAGAAAAAGCAACCATTGTTTTAAAGGGAATCGACAGTTGCATTATTTTTCTCATTGAAAAAAGACCAAGAAAGCAGGTCTTTTCTCTTATACGGGACGACGTCTTGCTATAATACGTTGATTCATTCAGACCAGTTTCCTCGATTTTTATGAATTCATCATAACGTTTCAGCTGCTGTATTTTCCAGTGATCTTTCCTTCTAATAATTTCCTCATGAAATGAATCGTTGTTAGTATTATTCATTGATTCTTCCGGACTGGTTTCTTTTTTTTTTTTTTTTTGTTGTTGTCTTTATCACAATGTTTCAGCTGCCATAATCTCCGATCTTCTTCCTGTCCATATTTCAGAAACAAGGTGTTTGTTACTATTATGCATTGAATCTCTGATACCAATATCTGTGCCTTTATCAAAAGAGATTATTTTGCCCATAGTTTTCCACCTGTCACGTTCGTATATCTTTCTAAGTCGAATGCCCTCTAAATTAATTAAAGTATTAAAAAATTGAAAATTAAAATACTCTATCTCAGAATCCAAATAACTAGATATTCAAAAAAAAATTCAGGAATACCTGAATTAGTATGATTTTGTAGTGGGGGGTTTTGGTGCAGTACTGTTTTAGTACTGCTGTACAATCCAATGAAACTAAGTACAAGCCAAAAATCTTTTAAATTATAATAACACCTTGGACTGTGCGGTTTTGAATAGTACGGGCAATTTTGGAACGAATCAACTGCTCTGACCAAGGTATACATGAACGCTCATTTTTATATACTTACTTCTCAGGCTCTAGTATTCATAGAAATACAACTAAAAGTTACATATTGGTTTATATATTGAATATTAGTTCTCACTTGGATAGATACACAATAAAAGGCCATGTATTTACCGTGTGTTATTCTCGTAAGATATTGTAAATCCCCTGATGAAATAAAGACGAAGGCACCAGAAAAGATTTGAGTAGGAATTCATGTGGCTCTCACTATGTACCAAAAGTGAATAATCATTAATCTGTAATAAAGAACACGAAAAACAAAGTTAATAATTCAATTTCTCGTTGTACGCGATGATTAAATCAACACTCCAAACATACTAGGAAATAGGTTTAGAAAAAAAAACAAAGTTGCAAGGTAAATAACAGTGTTAGTTCAAGAATTAGATTCTAAGAAACAATAGATTTTCATTGTGATTGTTTACCACAAAAAATACATTTTCAAGCGAAGAAAAGATATAAACAAGTGAGTATATCAAGTCATTCACCTTTCATTTTCCATTCTGCCCGCATCGTCTCCTAAAGTTTCATTCATACCCACCACACCCGAAATATTTCATTCACCCTTTGGTAAATCATTCATCAGTTTAAGAAGCGCTGGCTTGAGAATCGAGTTTTTCAACGAATCCAATTCTTATTAGGAGAACTGATGGGAAATTTAGGGGGCGGGATCAGACGAATGAGCGGCTTGGGATATTCACCTAATATTGATTACTGGAGGTTATGGGGCCACAATGTCTTATTAGAAAGAAAAACAAAAACAAACAAAGCCCTTCCCCCAATACAATTATTTTCTAGCGACTTATTTTCGTCTTGTTTTATTGATATTTTTTATTGAGAACGCGGTGTTATCGTCTTCACTGGGGTTGAGGACTGATTATTCCTGAGAGAAACCATTGGTGCCTGTAATGTAATGAATCTTGTGAAAATGTTTTTCGCTGGGATTTTTTTTGTTTTCGCCTTCTTGGGCACCGGCAAAAGGGGGGAATCATAAACTATCTATATTAATATAATGATCCAATCTTTTTTTTTTTTTTTTATGTTTCTTTGTATGTTTGTCACTGTAACACAGCAAAAAAAAACAGCACATTGTAGCGAGATTTTTGGCGTTTATTAGATACTGGCTTTTTTTCTATGCATTCATTTAATGATTATTTTACCTCAGAAACTGGTAAATCTTTTCCGCACATGACCAAAATAACCGACTTTCGTGGAATTTCGGTATGAAAATAATAAGCACGACAGGAAAATGGAAATCATGGATTCTCTATACTATAATGATCTGATGTCTGTAGGTATGTTTGCTTCTGCAAGTCACGAAACATCGTAGTAAGATTTTAGTTAGCGCAATACCGTTAAAACGCTTTTTTTTAAAAGAATAAAGCAATGTGCGATCTAATTTGAAACTTGATAATAATAATAATAATGATGATAATAATGATAATAATAATGATAATAATAATAATAATAATGATAATAGTTTGAGGTTCTCGTTTGCGCTGACCCCGATTATCTACATTACGATGATTGGATTTATCAAGAGAAAAATCTATGTATATTAAATGCTAATTATATAATATTTCTATCATTTATTCGCAAAATATATGATATAAATTCTATAGATTTGAACCAATTTTACATCTTGTTTGATGATAGTCAAAAATGGCTTTAAGAGGCCTTGAAGTAATTTAGGAGGTTGAGGTAATTACGTTTTATTCATGGGATTCCCGTAATGAGTGCTCCCAGATGAAAGCAAATATTCAAATCTCTGATTTTATGGGTCAAAATGTTGAGACAGAGAATCATATAAGCCATTCTCATCTTTAAAGACTAGCACACCAAAATCCAAGTCTCCGATACCATTTTGGCCTTGTGCCAGACTAAGCTGAACAGAGCAAGCATCTATATACATGTGCAAATATCAACTGGTTTTTTTTTGTATATGTGTACAAGGCCATAACAGAAAGCTTCTACTTCGAATATTACTACTTAAGTTAATTTCGTCAGTGGCTAAGGATGTGTGTGTCGGGGGTGTAAGGATATGTAAGCTTGTGTATGTGTACATGTGTGTATGCTTATGTGTGAATATTCGTGTGTTTTCTTCAGTGTTTTCTCCCCTGTTTTACATATACTTATCATTATATATACTTGTTATCATCGTACAGTGTTTTAGGGATTTTTAAAAACAAAACAGTTAATATTAACATTGCACCCCAGCAGTATTGATCGAACACCATCTCCCTTTCAGCTACGATTTTATTATATAGCCTATGTCATACATCTAGTTAGTTATATTATCGGTCGGGCAATAGTTACAAAAGTTATATAATTTCTAATGGGGAGGTAATTTCCACCGCCCCCTGCACACACACACACACTCATATATATATATATATATATATATATATATATATATATATATATATATATATATATATATATATACTGTAAGAGCAAAGCTACGTCGAAGCGGTTTCAGCAGACCCATTTTCTTTAATTGCTTATTCCATTTACGCTGTTTAGGCAAAATGATACATTCACCGTGTAATAACGGGAGATCATTTCAAAAATAGTTTCAATATAGTATAACACAATTTATAATCATTCTGTCGGATCATATATCCATTTTTAATTACATAATTGTCGCGTTGAAAGATCGTGAATTAACAAAATGAGAATTTGGAGTTGAAACAGTTATTTGGTCTTCGCGTTACCGATAGCTGTTTAGTTCAATGGTGAGAGCATATATTATTTTCGTATTAATGTATTGGCACAGCACCAAATTTGTGATAATGTAGGTGAGACGTTAAACACGTCGGCCGATGATCATCTGTTGTACTTGCTTGGACTTACATCAGAAATACTGCATGACTAATTTTTTTTCTCTTGGATATAAGCCTCACTTTTTTTAGGATATTGAATGAGGTGAAAGAGGGAAACAGGGGGCAATTAAGAAATAGGGGCTGCTTGCCATGTTCGACCGGTGGCTGTTGGTTACAGTAGCCCAGGTGTTCGGAAAGTAGGGGAAAAGAAAAAGTGTAAATTATCCCGAGGTGCCTTTATGTAAGTAAGATAAACACCAAAGATGCTTAGTTACATCAACAGGTATTCATTGGTCAGAAAAAAGGGATGTTGCAATGTTTTGAACTGTTCAGCATCTTCAGCAGGTGTCTTAGGGTCATTAACGTTTCGTCACTCACCCTGTACGCATCACCTGAGTTGGGCAGCGAAGAATGAATTAGCTTTCACCTGCCAAAGGGTTCCGACTGCGGGTTCTTGTCCACCACAACTATCTTTAGCTGGTTTCAGCTGCGATGGCTATCTCCCAAGTGGCTTCCAGTTGTTTGGATTAAAACCCGATCTTTTTCCAGAAAATATCCCTCTGCTGGGGAGCTGCGGTGGCCAACTTCAATTTGGTCCAATGCTGTGTACCGTCCCTTAACAAATCTAGATACTTGGCTTCCGTCAGTTGGGAAGAGATGTCCAAAATGGGATGGTTATTCCCAGAATCCACAGGAAACAGCAGATGGCTGGTTGCTGACGAGGCACGAAATGTTAACATTCGCCAGGTACATGCCTTTGTAAATATTATTCCCTCCCACTCTCTCTCTCATTCTCTCTCTCTCTCTCTCTGTATATAATATATATATATATATATATATATATATATATATATATATGTGTGTGTGTGTGTGTGTGTGTGTGTATGCGTGTAAGTGAGTATGAGTCAATTGCACATCATATTGCATATCACATGATTTACGACTATATTTTTTATTTGGCAATATTTCCCATTAGGGACAATTTTTTTCTGTTTGTGTTTTTGTTTTATCTTAGCTTCCATGAAATTGTTTTAGATGCGTTTTCTGTCGCATTTACTCGCAAATCCATTAAATAATTTACTCATAAAAAATCTAATTGAGATCCCCCGAGGTAAATCTTGTAGCAACCAACACGATAAAATGCACTGCCATTTTCTACGCGTCAACTACAAATAGCTCACCTTTAATTGATGTTTTGTAACACACTTTTGGATTACAGGATGCCAGTGTACCTGCTTACCTCTCCATCCGAAGGTGGAGGGTTTGTAAGCCGAAATGCTTTAAGCGAAGACGCAAATGCCTTTAATTTACATGAGGAAATTCTCGAACGTTCCTGAACTCCAAAAATGCTAGTGATGGTGTGTTGAGCTGAACCGTCAGATGTTTGCCTGTTGATAAGTACGAAAGAAGTAGGAAAGAAAGGGGGCGAATGTGCGCTGACTCTATAACGTTTCCTTGCCAAGACAAATGCTGGACGCTATTTTTGCTGTTGCCTTTTTCAATAAAAGCGACAAAGGGCCTATAGAAAACTATCTGTAAATTTTTTTTTTCATTTTTGTTTTCATGACATTGTAACCACAGTCTCGTTTATCATATGAAGAGATAGTTTCCAATTAGATAACCAAAAGTATTTCACTCTTTTTACAATCCGTCAAATATATGACAGATAGATTGATTCCTGTCAAGATTCAAAACAGAGACAACAGCTTTATGATACTAATTCCTGGGTAGGTAAGATATATTCACCCACTCACTCACTCACTCTCTTTCGTATAGAGTATCGTAGTAAATATATGGCGCCGTGTCAGATTGTTGGGAAGAGCGAATTTATGTGCGATATAAAGTAAAAGTTTTTGTTCGTGTTTACTGATTAACGTGATTCATGATTGCTTTCTTTCTCATAAGTAAAATATTCAACACTGACGTTCTACCGTCAAAGTAGTTACGGCCTAACCGCAGTCCTCGTACGATCATCATCATCATCAGCAGCAGCAGCAACTTCAATCTTTTATCGTCCGTCGTTGGACATAGACATTCATCAGAATTCGACACAATTTTCTATCATGGGCGTCGTGGAACCAGTATTTTCTGACTTTGTCTAATTCATCTCTCCATCTTGTATTTTGTCAGTCTCATTTTCGCATGCGATCTCCAGGGATCCATGTCTATCGGTCGTCTGCCATTCTTGCAACATGACCGGTCCATTGCCATTTAACTTTTCTAGTAGATTCTATGATGTCTCGGATTCCTGTTTTCTTCATGATATACAGTGTTATCTTGTGTTCTCTTCATGTGAGATTGAGCATGATTCTCTCATGCGTGCCTTGCATGATTCTCAGTTTGCAGGCCTGTCTCTTGGTTAGGTTCCATGTTTCAGCTCCATAAGTGACTATCGGGAGGATGCATTGGTTGTATACTCTTCTTCTTAGAATTATTTAGATCATCTTGTTTTTTGAAGTTTGAGCTTGCTCCCTGGCCAGTATCTAAATGGGTGTGACTGTCCGAGAATACCTGGGGCTGTAAGTAGCTGAGGACCCTGATCCTCCCGTGACGATCCTATTAACCATCCTATAACACGGTTCAAATACCCCATCCCCTGCCTCCAATCTCTTGAACTCTCTGACTTGTCTGTCTGCAGGCGACAAGTAGCGAGTGAATGCTGCAGCGAAGTATACTTGCCTATTTTGATATTGTAATTACTTCCTTGTACCGGAATGGTAGGATTCCTGTTTCTGAAGGAATGAACAGGAAAATTCCACAGCTTCTTATTTCACATTAGTGAGTCGACCGATTTTTTCTTGTTCGTTGACTTCCTTTCGGGAAATATTAAAACTTAAAGAAAAAAAACCCAGAGTCATTGTGTTGAGAGTAAACGGGAAAAAACTCTTGACAGATGACAGACGGGGACAATAGAGAAAGGAATGAAGGAGAGAGCTTTAGTTGAGACAGAGAGAGAGAGACACACACACACTCAAATAAAGACAGAGGTACATACAGAGACAGACAGAATGGAACCCAGATGTGACATATTCACTTGAATTGCATTATGGGATTTGCTAACGACTTCTACAACGAGGCTGAGTTCAATTCAAGATCCAAAGAGGAGAAAGAAAACAACATCTACAACACCTTCGAGGTCTCGGTTCTTTGGAAATCCTTATCGTCTTTGGGTGCACAACATAAAAATGACCCCCTGCCCCACTTCCGCTCCCCTTGTTTCTTCTCACTCACTTTTACCCCTTTCTTTTATTCAGCAGTCAAGTGAAATCTTTTTTTTTTTTCTATTTCGTATCTCTCAAATCTCCTGGCATTCTTTTATCTTGCTTCGCAATCCCATTTTATTCTAGAACGAGACGGAATGATCGAATTTATTTCTGCAACCAGGCTTCTTTTCAGTAGTGTACCTCTCCTCATTGGTTGACTTTCTCCCGCTTTATTCTCACCCATCCTTTTCTCTCTCTCTCTCTCTCTCTATATATATATATATATATAGAGAGAGAGAGAGAGAGAGAGAGACAAAGAGAGGGAGAGAGATGCATAGATATTTGAGTAGATAGATACGTGCGTGCATATACGTAGATGGAGGGAGAGAGCGGGGATGCAGAGATAGATGAATGAATGTGTGTGTGTGTGTGTGTGTGCATTTATGTATATATAGGTATAAATATATATATATATATATATATATATATATATATATATACGCATATATATATATATATATTCATATATATACGCATATATATATATATACGCATATATACATATATATATATATATATACATATATATACATATATATACGCATATATATATATATATATATATATATATATATATATATATATATATATATATATATACATTCATACATTCATTTCTATTTTGGGACTTTCCAACCGACAGGTAAGAATCGTAAAGAAAAATAGAGAATGTAAAAAAACAAGCTAAAAAAAAATCACTACCTCTAATTTCTTTTCAGTTCCAATCAAAAATATCCCCTTCCGTGCATTTCAATTTAGATATTAATCACCTGTTCGAAGCGCAATAGCTTTCTATTTCTGTAAAGGTAGTAACAGGAAAAGTTTGTCCGGTATCAGCAGCAGCAGCTGCAGCAACCTTTTTGCGTCTGTCGTTGGACATATACCTTCCTGAAAATTCGCCAGATCTCTCTATCCGTGGCGTCGCAGAGCCAATACTTTCTAGTCTATTTCGTCGCACTATATCATTTTTTCTTGCCACTGTTTCGTATATTATCTCTTGGGATCTATGTCGTGATTAGTGATGTCCATTGGTTGTCAGATATTCCTGCAACATGACCAGCTCATTGCCATTTGGGCTTTCTTATGTTTTTCTATCATATCTATGACTCCTATTTCTCATCTGATGCACTGTGCCATTTTGCTATCTCTCCGTGTGATGTAGAGCACAATTCTTTCCTGTGCATGTTGTATAGTCCTCTGTTTGAGATTCAGTGTTTTGGTCAGATTTTATGTTACAACTCCATAGGTGACTATCGGGAGGATGCATTGGTTGGATACCTTTTATTTCAAGACATTTTTTTTAATTTCAAATACTAACTTTATTGAATAGCATATTTACCGTTTTGCTATACAATCTTCTGCCGTTTTGCAGACCACTAAAAAATCTCATCCTCCCACAATGATATCTTTCTCAGCAAAGAAGGCTTTGGAATCGAATCTTTTTTTGATGGAGTCAACTTTGTAAAGACCAGAATAAATGGTGATCCAAAGGAGCCACGTCTACTGAATGTGGGTGATTGAAAACTCCCCAGCCGAGCTGTGTCAATTTTCCCTGGTCATCTGAAAAGCGTTGTGCTAAGTGTTGTTCTGAAGAAATATTACACTTCTTTTTACAAATCTGGGACCATCTCTTTCAGTCGTTTGCTGCCATCGATCCTTCTCATGTTCTCATGTTCAACGCTTAATTTACATGTTATGTTTGTTGACTTTCTCCCACATCATCATCATCATCAGTCTTTGAGAGTCTGTCGTTGGACGTAGACCTTCCCCAGGATTCGCCACACTACTCTATCATGGGAGTCGCAGAGCCAGTACTTTCTGAATTTGTCTAACTTGTCTCTCCATCTAATATTCTGCCGGCCTCTGTTGCGCATGTGATCTCGAGGGATCCATGTCGTGAGTTGCGATGTCCATCGGTTGTCCGCTATTCTTGCAACATAGCCAACCCACTGCCATATGAGATTTTTAATGGATTCTCTGATGTCCCTGAATCTTGTCTTTTCTCGGATGTACTGTGCTGTCTTGTGGTCTCTCCGTGTGAGGCCCAGCATAATCCTTTCATGCGCACGTTGCATGGTTAACGGTGATTATTCATATAGGCTGGATAATAAGGTCAGGATTTTCATATACATTAACGCACTAATAGTTTTTGAGGAATCTGATTAAAAAAAAGGATCTCTTGAAGGGGGAAAAGTATGTAACCATCCTGTTTTGGGTACTATAAAAGAGTCTATTCACTTCTGAAATGTTTCATTTTTTTCGAAGGATTATCATTGTTTGGTTTTGCATTGATTCCATCGATTTCTAAATCTGACCGTCTCAGTTTATTACACATTTGTATACAAGATCTATTCAAAGTACCAAGTGTCTATCTATTTATCTTTCAATTGTTTGTTTGTTGAATTGCTTTTTGTTAGATCTTTTCAATCTTTTCTCAACGAGATTGTGAACATAGATTTATATCATTTGATAATAATGAATATAACCATATAATTAGCTTATAGGATATTTCTTCTGTTTGTTCATTTATCTATTTGTTTGTTTGGCTGTTTTCACTCAAATGGGGTGATCTCATTGGTTGATTTGCCTTCCTATTTTGACATAACGGTTAGAATTGCGTAATATAAACTCTCATGAATTCATTTCTGGTCATCAGACACTAAGACAGCTCGAAATGGGTTTGCAACTTGAAAGAAATTTAAATTGGGGTACTTGAATCACTAGAAATGAATTACCTAATTAAATAACTTTTAGGCCCCTCAGTGCCGATCCATGCATAAATAACCCTGACATTTCTGACGGGTATTTTCTATTTATGATATAATTTATAATAACGTAGACTAGGATGAACGGAGGAGTCAGAATAAACAGCTAGCCAGAATGTGACAGTAGCTGAGACTCTCCGAGAAAAAAACATTATAAGTATTATTTATTTTAGTTTTATTTCATTTCTGATCATTGCTATAACAAATCTTTCTTTATACCTTCTAAAATTACATTGGGATCTCCATAAATTTCTGATTTCTGATTATAAGAGAAGAAAATATCTATTTGGAACCTGAGTCATACGAAAGCTCGTTTCACTAAATGTGGCTAGGCTGGGCATGGTTCTTGAACAGTTTCTTTTCAAATAACGAAACATCTCCTTTTAATCATTTCCAGATAGACCGGTCAGATTTGACCAGTCAAACACATGCGTTGTGTGGATAGCTCACGAATTGAATCTAAGTTGGAGGGACCTTAAGACTGATAAAATTCAGAAATAAATTCAGTTTTTAAAAAGTTGAGAAGGAAACTTGGAGATCGTACATCATTCGGCTACCATGAATGCGCTTGGAGGTGAATCGTATAAGGGCATCACTCATTGGCTGATTTTGAAGGGAAAACTCTTCCGTTCGGTGAGCACGCGGGTTTGAAAAGGTTGTCAGTGTCCCCGAGTTGACAACGGACGCATTTTTCATTTTTTGTGTTTTTTTTTATTCATTTTTTTTTTCTTTATTCATTTCATTATTTTTATTATTATATTTATTATCATTTTTAGCTTTATATTGATTTCATTATTTGTGCTATTATATTTATTATCATTTCCATTATTATTATTATTTCTTTTTTTTCATTTTTACGCAGCCTTTACCTCTGCAATTAGAAATGGTTTAGCCACATGATGGCTGTGCAAACATGTGATTGGTTTCTGCTTTTTTTTTCTCTCTTTTGAATTCTTCTTTTTGTCATTTTTGATTTTGTTGTTATTTTAGCTTTTTAGTTCCTTTATTTTTCAGACCAATTTTCTTTTTATCTCTCCCTTGGCAGTTGGAAATTTTAGCGTTGTTTCAAACAACTATTTTGTTCAAAATTTGCCTTTGACGGCACATGACAGAGAATCAATCAAACAAAATCGTGTCTTCGTTACATTACTCTTTGTCTATTAGGTTACTCAATCTTCGTGGCTTTTAAGAGGAGGGAAATAAGGAAGAATTATAGCTTGATTTTATCAGGCAACAACAAGCGAGATACATACATACATACATACATACATACATACATACCTGCATGGTTTCTTAATGGTTGCGCGATATTTGTAGCCTTGTACCAGACTGAGCTGAGCTTTGTAAATAATCATGAAGTAGATTTAATTAGTGATGGCAAAACAATCACAAATATGGACAGGTCTGGTTCGTCACTGAATAGGAACCGTCATGTGACCAATATCCTTATGCTGCATGTCTTGTGAGTAATAAAGAAAAATTGGAGTTACTTCTTTTGCCTTTTGTTGGGCAGTGATTGTTAAGGAGAATCCGAATTTTTGAAAACCAATACAGGATCATCAGTAAATTGTCGTCCCTCTAGCTCCATTGGTGTGACATGTAGACGTGATTCGTGCATTTATACATAGCCGGCCGGACAAGTTCAAAAACTGAAGGAACCTATTTGGATAGTTTTGGTGACAAGTTTTCGTTGGCAAAAATTGTGTTGTTTTTTGGGGGGGGGTTTCGTTTTTGTTTTTTGTTCATCGTTTTGTCGTTTCGCTTTGATATCGGGTTTCATCTATTTTCCTGACCCTTCTCACGCCCCCCACGTCTCTCTCTCTCTCAGGAATAATCTGCACTGTCGACATCAACACAAATCTTGTACGCCGATACCCACGTAACATTCTCTCTGTCTGTCTGTCTGTCTGTCTGTCTGTCTATCTCTGTCTCTCTATCTTTCTCTTTCTCTCTCTCAGAAGTTATTTACACTGTCGACATTAACACTAATTTTGTATGCTAAGTCCCATGTAACATTCTCTCTGACTCTATCTCTGTCCGTCTGTCTCTCTCTCTCTCTCAGAACTCATTCACACTGTCGACATTAACACTAATTTTGTACGCTGACACCAAAGTAACATTCTCTCTGTCTCTGTCTGTCTCTGTCTCTCTCAGGAATCGTTCACACTGTCGACATCAACAGAAATCTTGTACGCTGACACCCACGTAACCATCTCTCTCTCTCTCACACCCACACACACACACATACACTCCATCTAGATATTTGTCTATCTATACATCTATCCACACTCCTTCTTGCACACACACTCATTTTCTCTTTCTCTCACCCATAAACGTCATGTCTCTTTTACATATTCTATCTCTATTACCCACACACACACTTTTTATCTCTCTCTATCACCAAATCAATCTCCCCCCTCTCTCTCTCCCTCTCTCTCTCCCTCTTAATATATATACATATATGTGTGTGTGTGTGTGTGCGTGCGTTTCTTTTTAGAATCCTGGACGTAGGACTTGAATTATGAATTCCCATCTATCATCTTGTAAATGGTCAAATGACTTATCCGCTGACCACCTCTGCAATTGACTATCCATCATAACTAAAGAGGGGGTGTTTATAGATCGAAGCTTATTTTTATGTTGTTCTCTTCTCCTTCTCCCTTCAGTGAGCCTTTTTTGATTCTTTGCTGATGGATGCTCGGACACATAACCAGTAGAAAAGTAACCCCTGTCAACTGTTAGCTATCTATTTGAGTCCCATAACTGTGCCAATAGCTCATATAGAGAGAGAGCTCTTTACACAATTGACTTCGAAATGCAAATGTATAGACATGATCGTTTGTCCACTTTTGCCTACATTCATATGTTGGTGTGTGTAGTTGATACGTATACCAGAAAAGGCAGACAGCAACATATACACTATATATATATATGTATATATATATATATATATATATATATATATATATATATATATATATATATATATGCACACACACACTCAAACACACACACACACACAAAGACACACACATAGAGACACACACACACAGAGTCATATATATATATATATATATATATATATATATATATATATATATATATATATATATATATATATATGTCTCTGTGTGTGCGTGTCTGTGTGTGTGTGTTTTTGCGTGTATATATATATATATATATATATATATATATATACATATATGTGTGTGTATATATGCACGCACACACATACATATATATATATATATAAATGCATATGTGTATTAAATGGACATTTTTCATCCTACAGAATGAATTATGAATTGCAATATATTGTATAGAAACTTATGATATAATTTCCCATCGTCACATGGTTAATGTATCACTTGCCCTAGACAACGCAAATAGAAACAACAATCAAAGAATATGGGGCTGCTGCACGAATCGAATTTACCACCGTAGGGTAGCCACTTCAACATTGCGATGCTCTTACCATTGGGGTAAACTGCAACCGGTAATGCAAAGACACAGATAACTGCTTCCACACCAAAGTCTCATCTCGTTCATTCTTGGTCAGTCTATTCGTCTCTTTCAATGCGACAGTTCTGTATTAGGAAATGGAAATATTTCCTCCGATAGAATGAATTGTAAATTGCGTTGTATTATATAGAAACTTATTCGAGATGGTCTCCCGTCGTTATTCAATGCACAACAAAACATTAAACTCAATAGGAAGTTTTAAATAATTTGATTATTATCTGGAAAAGATTCATTACTGTTTGTGATTAGAAAGTCAATCATCTTATAAACAGTGTCCAATAGTGAAGAGTTGAATAATGATCATGCGTTGAGCTTTTTTTAACGGAATCTCAGTTATTCAAAATGTTCGTCGTGACTGAACTTCAAACTCATTAACAATTGACGTGGTACAAAGGCCCCCCAAAAGTTACACATCTACACTGTATTGGGAAGAGACAAGAGTTATTCGTTTCTAATGCGGAGGGATAGCAGATCTTCAGAATCAGGGTCCACCACATCGTGCCGCAGCTGAATAAATTAATCGACAGTAAAATAAGACAGTTATTGAATGTTCGTTTCTGCGTGGTCAAGATAGTTGAACATTTACTATGAAAACACTTCTTTCTCAGAAACTTTAATTCTAAGTTCTATGATTGATGTTTGTCGACTTTCGGTTAAATAGAAAATTCTTCTATTTTTCTGCGTTGATCCCACCTCTAGTTTTCCTCCGTATATTTCTACAACGTATGAAAATATGAATAAAATAAACACTCAAGGAATGAATTAATGCATTTTGCTCGCAATACAAAAAGAAATTTTGTATAACATCAACAAGGGAGAATGAGATGTAAATGAACAAAAACGTAAGGAAATTTAGTCATGGATGAGCTGGAGAAAGTAGACCACTACATTTACCAAGTGCAACGGAATCTCCATCACATCCTCAACAAAAAAAAAATCAAGCGGAGACTCACTTTAGCTTGGCAAGCCTTCGGTAGAGCAAACTCAACCTTCAATAACAGTAAAATCTCATCAGTCCTAAAAAGATGAGTATATAACCAATGCTTCCCACCAATAGTTATTTATGGAGTTGAAAGATGGAACCTAACCAAGAGACTGACCCACAAACTAAGAACCCTGCAACGTGCACATAAGAGAACAACACCACATGGAAAGACCACAAGACAGGGAAAACAGGAGTCCGAGACATCACAGAATCCATTGGGAAACTCATGTGGCAATGGGCTGTCCATGTAGCCAGAATGACAGACAACAGCTGGACATCACAACTTATAACACGGATCCCCAGAGATCAAATGTAGAACTGGTACCGGGAGAATATGAGACAGCGAGACGACATGGATAGTTTCGAAATATATTGGCTCTATGACGCCCACGATAGAGAGATGTGGTGAATCCAGGGGAAGGTTTATGTTGAATGACGGACGATAAAAGACTGATGATGATGACGATGATGATGAATGGATTTTTGTGATAAGGACTTGAATGACACTGAGATATTTTAAGAAGCACTATAATAGATATACTGAAACATGACATGGTATACTTTTTTGTTTTGTTTTTTGTTTTTGTTTTTGTTGTTTTTTTCTTCCTTATCTTTTGGGTACATTTAGGGAGATGAAACGAGAGAACGTGTGAATGTCTGCATATAAATGTAAGAGGCGGGGATCCTAAAAGACTGGTGGGGGAGTAGATAGAAGTGAGGGGAGTGAGGACTTGGGGGTAGCCTAGAGTCACCATGAATCAACCGATCGAACAAATGGAGCGTGACATATCAAACATTCCTAATTATCCATGCAAGGCTGCCAATTGAAAATGGCGGCCCAAATGCTGGAATTGTGTTCAAGAATAAAAGATCGCCTGTTGTCCGTTGAGGTGTGGGAAGCGATGGGTGAGGAATCCGACGACGGAGATCGAATGGTTTGAATCAAATTACAAAGTCCGTGGAAAGACTTCGGGATGGATTTGGGGACGGATGGTTTCCAACCGGATTATGAGATGAAAAATTCAAAAATTGAGCCGCAACTTAATATCACACACCACGAAATAACCACTTTTGATGCATCTCTATACTCCACCCATTGGTTTGTCTCTGTCTGTCTGTCTGCCTGTCAGTTTACCTGTCTGTCTGTGTCTCAATCTCTCTCTACCAATCGATTTGTCGATTAACAACACCAGTTGTTTTGTTTTTCTCATTTTCTCTCTAATCCGTTTTGCTTTTCTTCTACAACATTCATTTTTAATACTTTCAATCTATACCAAGTGGTTTTCTTTCCTGCTTCTCTCTCTCTCTCTCTTTCTCTTTCTCTAACTTTACCTTTGTCCTCTCTCACTTTCTACCTTCCTCTTATTATTGTCTCTCCTCTCTTTCTCCACTTTCTTGTCTCCTCTCTCTCTCTCCGTCTGCCTCATTCCATATTTTCGTCTCTTCCCTCTCTTTCCTTCTGTCTGCCATTTCCTCTATTTTCATTTCCTCTCTCTCTCTCTCTCTTTTTCTCTCTGACTCTTCCCTATTAATGCCTCCTTTACTTCTTTCTCTCTCTCTCTCTCTCTCTCTCTCTCTCTCTCTCTGTCCTCTCTCGATCCCTCTCAGCCATTTCCCCTATTTTTGTCTCCCCTCTCTCTCTCTTTCTCTCTCTCTCTCTCTCCGTCTAACTGCCCCATTCTGACTTTCCCTATATTCCTTTCCCCCTTCTTTCCTCTCTCTGTCTCTCTGTGTCCTTATCTTTGTCTCCTCTCTCTCTCCACATTTTCCCTGATTTTGTTTCCCCACTCTCTGTCTATCTCTCCAACTCTTTTCACTATATTTGAGTCCTTTACCTCTCCCTATCTCTCTTTCCACCTGTCTTTTCCCTTTCTTTCCTCCTTCTTCTCTCTGTCGCTCTCTGTAACTCATTTTCGTCCATATTTTCACTGAATCATCCTTTGTCTCCTTTTCCTTATCAGTCTATCTATCTATTTATCCATCCAACTAGTTAACTACGATTCTTGTCTTTGGTTTGTCAATTCATATTTTTATATTCATGTCAGTGTATCAATATTCATCGATTCTTAACCGATCATATCTATCAATCTCAGTCAATTCAATATCTATCTATTCCTCTCTTCCCCCCTCTCTCTCTCTCTCTCTCTCTCTCTATATATATATATATATATATATATATATATATATATATATATATATATATATATATATATATGTGTGTGTGTGTGTGTATGTGTGTGTGAGTGTGTGTGTGAGCATATGTATAATATCGGTTCATATCTAGCTAGCTATATACTTATTGTTCTGTCTATAATTTTAAGACGAATAATTATTATTCTATGAGTTATTTGAACCATTAGAACCCATTCTTTATGTTGCTAGCACAACTTTTTGGTCAACAAGGAGAGAGCTTTTTTTCAATAAAAAAAGTAGACTTGCCGAAAGTGGTGGCTAATATACCTAAATCACCATCTACATGCCTACCAATCTATCTATCTATCTATCTATCAATCCATATTTGTTTATTGAGTTCAATAAATAAATAGTCCACTCTCGTGGCTGAGAGTGATATGCACTTCCTACTAATGAGAGAGCTCGGAGTTTGAGCTAAAATGAAAATAATTTTCAAAACAAAAATATGTAGATAAATCTACAAATTCTGGGAAAATAGATAAATAGATATGAACAGACTGAGATGTTATCTGCAAAGATGTCTAAAATAATTGATTCGGAAATAAAAGAAAGTATTAGATAGTTCAGACTAGGACTTTTCAATAGCTTGGTCCCAGTTTACAGTGGTTTTTGTTTGTTTGTCTGTTTATTTGTTGCCCCTCTGGGCCCCTTGTCCTTTCAAATGTCTTTAAACGCTTTTTCTTTTCATAACGACAAACTATGATGTTTTAGTGTATTTTACATTCCTTTGTTTAGCTTGTCTTATCTCGACAACCAAATTTTGGAGAATCATACTTGAATATTGGAAAATAGCTGAACCTGTGGGAATTCCATGAGTGATGAGAACTAGTATTATCTCTTACCCCATGCCTGTGCTCATTCATTGCTCTTTGTATGTATTTTCTTGTTCCCTCCATTGTCATTTCCAATCTATGTTATCTGTATATGCTTTTAACCAAATGTTATGCAAACATGGATTACATAACCTTTTTGGTCGACCCAAGCTTCCTTTCTATTCTCTCCCTTCCCTCTCGTCTCTTAAAACTAGTTAACTTGCTTTTCTGCACACACACTCTCTCTCTCTGTCTCTCTTTCTGTCTCTCTCTGTCTCTCTCTGTCTCTCTCTCTCTCTCTTCCAAGCCTCTTAATCAACTACTTGGCTTCTTACCCTGTTTTCTCTTTTCCAACCCTCTTATCAAACTACCTAACCTTCCCCTTAAGATTAAAGTGTACGCAGGTGGGGGACAACCAAAATAATGTTACAGGCCTTCGATGGAAATGTACGTTGATCGATTAGTAATAAGAAGACAGGAACCACATTGAAAAGTCGTTTTCTGTTAGTGACAGATTGGAATTAAGGAGGAAAAACTTTGGAGACGAAAAAGAAAAGAAAAAGAGAAGCATGTGACTTTCAGGAAGAATTAAACAGCACTCTCCTCCTTGAGACTTTTGATTCCCTGGAGAATTATCAAGATTTAGATTTGATGTGATGTTGAAAATTCTCAGAGGGTTTAATTTCGAAATTCGCTTTCATATAACGCCAACGGCTGTGCTTACCTACATTTTCATTCAATGCCAGGGGTTCTGATTGCCTTAGGCCCAGCAATTATATATATATATATATATATATATATATATATATATATATATATATTGATATATAAGCATGTTCGTGTAGGTGTGTAAATATGTGTATGTAAGTGTGTGTGTGTGCAAATGTGAGCGTGTGTGTGAATGTATGTATATTTGTGTTCCTACATTTGTTAGTGTTTATGTTTGTGCTAATGTGTGTGCCTTTTTGTATGTGTGTATGTGAGTGCGTGTGTATGAGAGCACGCGCACACATAGACGTAAGCATGGTCATATATATATATATATATATATATATATATATATATATATATATATATATATATATATATATATATATATATAGTAAAACCACGCTTTAACGAACCGAGTCGGGGGAGGGGGTTGTCGTTAAAGCCGGAAGTTCATTATACCTGATGGTTGTCCCTTGTCCAGTAAGAGAAACCATTAATTCAATCATGTGAACCTATTTTTAATTAACCAACCGGGTGACAAGATTTGGACCCTGGGCAGTCAACAAGATCCCATCTTGAAAGGCGAGACAACTTTACCATTTTACTTTGTTTCTCCAATCCGTACAACTATCAAATAAATTGTATTATTTGTACTTTTCTAAAATTATCTCCCCTGAATGGTTTTCATCCTTCACGAGTTTTTTTTTGGGGGGGGGGAGTAAGGAATACTTTCCAACAACTTGGAATGCAAGAGATTGTGGGACAACTAGGGTGACTACTGACCATACCTAAATATGAGATGATGTGTATATGATAGGATCGGAATATAGTCCTTTATTAAAAACAACCCCTGGAGAGGCGAATGATTCATTTGAACTACTACTGTTCTCTGTCCAATCGCCAAAGATTGCAACTAAATGTCTGATCACTGGTGTACCAGGATAATCGACGGATAAGAGAGTGGGTAAGTGATAACTTGGAGTAACTACTCACCCATTTCTACGACACCTGCACAGATAATAGCTGTAAAATGCTGTAATCCCAATTATCAGCCTTGACCGCCAAGTTTAGAATCTCACGGTTTTCATTTTAATAACTTTGAGAACAGTCATTAACATTCAAACTAGGATAATCGGATTTTTGGGACCAATCAATTCTTCAGTCCTCATCAAGTGTATAATCCAAAAAAAAAAAGTTCCTCTCTCGAATTATACATCCGATGAAGGCTGAGGGATAAATCGGCCGAAACCTTGTGTTGACAAGAATAAAATTGGATTGTCCAAATAAAAGCTTGAAAGTTAATGACTTTTCTCAATATCATAAACATTACAACCATTTTATTGCTCAGTATTCGGTCAGTGCGGCTTAAAACTGCAAGTTCGTACATGAACATAATTTGTCTGAGAGAATAATTCGTTTCACATTTCTGTCTGCTGATTCCCAGAGGCATTTCGCAGTCAGTTATAGATCATTTTGTATCCCTTGTTACTCTCTTCAAAAATCAATTTATTACAGACTTTCTGAGGATCTAAACTATTACGACAGTTGGTGGAGCTTTTTGTTCAAGCATTGGATTCAAGACACGAAGGTTCACGAGAGAAAATTACGAACATATACCATGAAAAATCGAGTATTAATCATCAAATTGCATCTGCTGCCTTGATAATATCCCACCGCTTGAAATCACAATTCCAAAGAACACGGTTAACTTTTCAGTTATCAAATTTTAACAGACTGTATCCTGTGATTGGTTGAGATAAATTTAAAAAAAAAAACACCTGAAAATGTTAGTCCAAAAATCCGTGGGCCTACTAAACCATTCCTTCGCGTTGAGACATTTTGTCAAGATATCTGATGATGAGACTTGGTGCTAGGGGAAGTGGGTTCATGCCTTTTGCAAAAGTATTAGTGGAAAGTGAACGTGAGAACCATCAGTCAAGGTTCGAACTTGGTTTACCGATTGTGTTTTCAGTGTTAGTCACGTTTACCCTTCTTCACGCTTCCTCTTGAAGCAAGGGTCAGGGGGAGAAGGAGAAGGGAAAGGTGGGGGGGGGCAAGTGAGATGGGGAAAGGGAAATTGAAAAGTGCTGAGAAAACGAGTAGAAAATAATGATGAAGCTGGAGGAAAAGGCGGAGGAGATAACGAAGAAGGGGGATAAAGAAATGAGATAAGAGGAAAGATTGGAGGAGGAGGGGGTGAGGAACAACACTAGAGGGGAAAAGAGAATGGAGTGAGAGAAAAGAAGAAAAAAGTGTATAAAGAGAGGAAGTGGTGAAATAAGAGAGAAAGAAAGAAGAGGATGAAAAAAAGAATCGAGGAGAAAGCAAAGAAAGACAGAAGACAAAGAAGGGGGAGGAACGAGGGAAAAGAGGAGAATTGAAAGGAGGCGATTAGGAATGATGAAGAGAAGAAAACGAATGAGTGAAAGGGAGAGGAGAACAGGAGGGGTAGGTGAATGGACAGAGGAAATCAAAGGGAGGGAAGGTGGGTTATGGACTCTGTAGGAAGAGAGCTCTGTTTGCCGTTGGAGTCGACGGTTGCCGAAAAACAAACTCTTTTCAACTGCGCCAATCGATCCGGTCGTTTGGAATTTTTTTTCTAATAGACCCCGAAACTGGTTGTGTTACATGTATTCAAAGTTTAGGCGTAGGTTCCTGTTTATTGTCATAGACTTTTTTTTTTCTATGCTTGGATCATTGATGTAATCATCAATTGAATGTTTGTGCTGTAAGCCAACTTGCGACTAGAGAGTCAGTGTTTTTCGTAGATAATATTTAGAATCATAGAATGCACACCCGAATACGGACATTAGGTACGATCAGGCTAATTATTGTGCCGTCTAGCTGTTTATGTTACCAACGATATCATGGGTAGGATTTATTCAATATATACTAACGTCAAAACATTCTAATGAATATAAATATACGGTCATAAAGCTAATTCTAATGTTTGGGGATGAAACCATAACTATAGTTGTATCGATTTGACTTCGATATACTTAGGCACTGTTTTGGTTTTTCGCATAGATACGTACTGACTAAACCATTTCCCGGCACAAAAGGTAACGAGCTGTGAACTCTGATGCTGATTTCCAAAGTAAATAGACAGGCCTTCCCTACTTGGACATTTAACGCAACCAAATCTCAACCTTGTAACTAACAGATACCACACTATTTGGCCCTGTGTCGGATTTAGCAAATATCAGAGCACGTACCAGAGCCTTTTGGTTATCAAGCTAGTCTGGTAAGCCTGGAACTAGTCGAGTGAGTTCGATTCACACGGCTGTATTTTTTTTTTTTACTTTGTATCAGACTTAGTAAATATCTATAACCTCCATGTGCTGATATCTCATGCTTTATTTAGTTTTGTGTCAGGGTAGGTGAATAGCAGGAGGACAAGCATATTTCGGCGATTAACAAGCTTTCTTACAGAGTGTTCGTATTACTAGAGTAGTGAGTTTGATCCTCACGGGTGACTCATTGTCTTATCCCTGCGCCACTCTAAGCTTAGAAAATATCATCGGGTGCCTACATTAGTGCAATGGCTAGCATACTAGTCTTGTAGACCATCGCACAAGTGGTGAATGAGTGAATCCTGCCCTTGTGCCAGACCAAGCATGAGATATTTGAGGGGATAACGTAGGAGTAGTAATCAGGACGAGTATAACAAGGATGAAGGAGGAGGAGTAAAACGTAGAAATCATTTGAAAACTCAAATGACAGTGGGCTTGATATGTTGAAAGAATGTCAGGTGACCAATGGACATGTTCAGAAAATACTGGCTCTACGATGATGATGATGATGATGATGATGATGATTGTGTCATAGGCAATCCAATTGTTCAGGCTCCAAACGATACTGGCAGATTATTGGATGGAGAGACGAGCTAGACAAATTCAGAAATTACTGGCTCTGCGACGCCCATGATAGAGAAGTGTGGCAAATCCTGGGGAAAGTCTATGTCTAACGACGGACGTTAAAAGACTACTGATGATGATGATGGTGATGATGGTGATGATGATGATGATGATGATGATGATGATGATGATGATGATGATGATGATGAAAGAGAGTGAAATATGGAATACAAATTATTATATCAATCCCGAAACCTTTTTTTTCTGTCAAAATCCAATGCAAAAATCTTTCCATGCAAAAAAAAAACAGGTACATATACGAAGCTTAGTTTGGTCCATCGTAGGCCAAATAGGGGAGAATATGATACGACAATTATGTTGCTCCAATCTTCCATGCCGAGATGGTGTTCCTGCCCTGAAAATCAGAATTTGAAATCCACTTTCTGGCCACGTCTGGATAAACGCATCTATCTCAGCCACCATTTTTAAAGATTTAACATGAGAGGTAGGTTTGTACGATGCTGTGTTGCAGGAAACAATTGTTGACTGCAAACAATGCTTATCTCACAATGTTCCTGGGGAAAAAAACTACATTAAAAATGACTAACAATAAAACAGTACGCCTTTAAAGCCGAATTCACGGCTTCCTCAATAGAATCTGTACAAAAGGAAACGAAGTCCTTTCCTTAAATGATAACTAACAGGCCATCTTATATATATTCTCTAAAGAAATACATTTTCACACTTTTTTCTTTCTTTTATTCCTTTCTAAGATTTAATTTAACTTCTTTTACACCTTATTGAAGGATTCAAAAAAGATTTCCTTCTCGGCTCATTTGTCATACTGAATGCCTGCAGACTTTTGCCTGGGAAAGGAAGTGTTTTACATATTTTTGCTTTTTTTACGCTTACCTTTTTATTCCAATTATTCTTCTGTTTATCTATATTTTATTACGGTGTATGATTTTAGTCTCAATTTTCTGTGCCTGGAGCCAGTCGGGGCCGATATTAAAATAACAATCTTTCCAGCAAAATCTATAATTTAGCTTTTGAGGAATCTCATGCCCAGTCGAAAATCAAGTACAATTTCTTCAGAAGATGCTTTGCTCTGTTGATAAGCAGTTTTATTTCAGACTGAAAGACATAGAAAATAGACTCAGTCAGTAAAGAAAACTAACAACTAGGAGTATATATATATATACAGTCAGACACACACACATATATATATATACATATATATACATGTATGTGCGTGTTTGTGTATATATATATATATATATATATATATGTATATATATATATATATAATTGTATATATATATATATATATATATATATATATATATATATATATATATATATATATATTATAATTGTATTGCTTGCTTTGTTTTAGAATATACAAAGGTTGAGATAACGTTTATTAATAAATGTTTCTTTTTATTTTCTTCTCGTGGCTTTTTTATTTCTTTTTTTTTCTTGTTTCTTTCTTTTTTTCTAGCTTTGGGTTGAGAGGAAGGAAAATAGAAACAGTAGCTGCCCCAACGTTATTTATTCTTTGCACAGATAAGTTTGGGAAAAAAAAGTGAAACGCCTCGAAAAGGATGTCTATCTTTTAGATTTTTATAGCCAACTAATATTCTGCAATAGAGGAATATAAGAAAGAAAATTAGAACGGTTTCCGTTTGTGTGTGTGTGTGTGTGTGTGTGTGTGTGTGTGTGTGTGTGTGTATGAGTGAGTGAGTAAGTGTGTATCATTGCGCCTCTGAGTCTGGGAGCCTTTCTTGTATTATTCAATGTTTTTCTCTTCTTTCTGTGTTCTGATACAGATTACATGTTGCAGCCTTATCTGATTTTCGCTTCTATCTGCTCATACCACTGCCATAGAAATTATTTTGCCCACATTCTAGGAACCGTGAGCCAAAGTTGTCAGCATAAGTTTCTTCGGTTTTCAAATTAGTCTGGCTGTCTTGCTATGTGAGTATTGCTCGTACAGGCTGCACCAATGAGGCTACAGGAGTGAAAAGCAAAGTATTTGTTCATTCCTGATAACGTCTAGAAAAAAAACTTCATGCTAAATAGGTCCCTGAGTTTAAGTCTAACATCATTCGCGCCTTTACTTTTTGTCTTCTTTTGTTTTATTATTATCATTATTCTTCTTGAGACCCTTGAAAGAAGAAATCAAGCGAAGAATCACCCTTTGATGGCAAGCCTTCGGCAGAGCAAGGTCAAAGTTAAAAAATAAGAAGATCCCAATAATCCTAAAAAGGAGAGTAAAAAACCAATGCATCCTCCCGATAGTCACTTATGGAGCTGAAACATGAAAGATAACCAAGAGACACACCTGCAAATTGAGAACCATGCAACATGCACATGAAAGAATTAAGCTCAACCTCACATGGAGATACCACAAGACAGCGTAATATATCGGGAGGAAACAGGAGTCCGAGACATGATAGAATCCATCAAGAAACTCAAATGGCAATGGACAGGCCATTTTACAAGAATGGGAGACAACCGATGGACATCTCGACTCACGATATGGATCCCCAGAGATCACATGCGCAACCGAGACCAGCAGACTACTAGATGAAGAGACGAGCTAGACAAATTCAGGAAGTAGTGGTTCTACAACGCCCATGATAGAGAGTGTGACGAATCCTGGGGAAGGTCTATGTCCAACGATGGACGTTAAGATGATGAATGTTGTTAATATCTGCATTTTCACAACAGTTGCCCCGGTGGTAACCGCTGGAAGCTGATAGCGAGTCTCCTCAAGTCTCCACAAGTCTCAAGCCCCCACAGTCTCACAGTCCACAGCAGTGCAGTCGATTACGGTTTCACGCCAATTGCCAGGTGGTTATTGCTGAAAGACTGTGACAGTAAGTCTCCTCAGGTCTCCAACCCTCTTTTCGTATGACCTTCACCTATCACGGCAGCGCTGTGGTTTGTACCGCCTCCATTTTGCTTTTTTCTTGGCTCTTTGGCCATTGCTACCAATCAGGTCCCATTTGTCCTGTATCCTCCTTAGCATTCGTGCAGAGCAGTGCCGTGGTCTGTATAACTTCAATCTTCCCTCTCATTTCATTTCTTCACTTTCGTCTTCTGTGTCTTTGTTACAGTTCCGAGTACCTTGATTCATTCTCTGGAATGCACTATTTCTTTTTTCCAACTCTGTTTATCTACATTGATCAAGTGCAATAGATAAATAAATAGATAAATTTAAACAGACTAAGATCGATGAATTGAGAAGATTTGGCAATCTTTTATATTCTAGCTCACCTTAGTAATTGCAATCGGGTTTCCAACTCTTCCAATCTTTTTCTCTAAGACTGATCCAAGAATGGACATACTAATAGAAGCAATCGTCATCCACAAATTCTGCATTTTTTGTTCTCAGGTAAGGTCAAGATATATATATTTTTTTTTTTTTTGGCTCTGTAGAGTTCTCTCCTGACAAATCTTATTTTGTTTGCAATGATGATTGGTCTTCTTGCCCTGGACTGTGCAATTCAGTTGAATTTTTAAGATACCAAGCATCTTAGTTTAGTAGCCCCCACGCACACTTTACACCCACACGAACCATTTTTTGAATCTTTAATGCATTTTTAATTCATATTTAATCCATAATCACAAAAAATCATTCCATGACGTTTCTGGAAAGTCTTCACACTCTAATCTGGTCTCCAAAGACAAACTATGTTCCTTGCAATCAGAACGTTATTGACGTAGCATTAACATAAAATACAGCAAATCTGATACGGGACTAGGCTTATTGAGCAATTGAATTATTTTTTCTGTTAATGGATTGTGATACTACTAACTTGCTTTGTAATGCATGCTGCATAATTACTCTGGAAATTTCCTTTAGCTCAGCCCAGAACGATTTGTGGTCACATTCATTGGAAGGTTGAGGATCATCGATCTATTACGAGGATAGAACATAAATATTGAGGGGAGATGAGGTATAAAAGAAAACAGGATTATCGATAACTTACCTAAAATACAGGACCTTTTAGAAAGGGTGAAACGTTAACGACGGACATGGGGGAAAGAAAAGTGTTCAATTAATAGATATTTCTTTATGATAGTATAATATACAAAAGACACATATATGAGCCTGTTCTCTCTCTCTCTCTCTCTCTCTATATATATATATATATATATATATATATATATATACACATATATATATAGAGAGAGAGACACGCACACATATAATATATATATATATATATATATATATATATATATATATATATATATATATATATATATATGTAAGTATATATATATATATATATATATATATTATATGTGTATATGTAAGTATATATATATATATATATATATATATATATATATATATATATATATATATATATATATATATTATATGTGTGTGTGTGTGTGTGTGTGTGTATCATCAAGAGATACGGGAAAATATGTGACTGGAGCAATACAAAAAAAATTTTGAAAAAGATTTTTTCCGTGTGTTTAAAGTTGTTATGCTTTTTATATACATATATATATATACATATATGTATAGAGACAAGGGGGGAGAGAGGGAGAAAGGGGCATAGATAGATAGATAGATAGATAGATAGATAGATAGATAGATAGATAGATAGATAGATAGATAGATAGATAGATATAAGCAAGTATATTTATGAAAAGACAGCTTGATCGATGTCGGAGGACTTAGAGTGTAATTCACACCCTCAAATATGAATGAATCTCTCTCTATATATATATATAGAGAGAGAGAGTAGAGAGATAGAGAGATTGATAGATAGAAACGAGACTGATAGATACAAACAAATTGAAAAAAAAAAGATAGATCCGAACACGCAGAACGAAAAAAAAAAAAAACAGTGAACCGCAATTTGAAAGAAAAAAAAAACAGACTCAAATTAAAATGTAAAAAAAAATTAATCAGGATATGAAAGACTGTCCGAGAGAGAATGAAAAAGATCAACCACTGAGAGGATGCGGAATGTGTCACGTGACATCAATCCCAACGGCTCTGATTCACCAAACGAAATAGATTCTTTAAACTGTTCAAAATCGATGTCGACGTGGCGGAGAGGCCAGATCCACCCTTCCCCACAAACTCTACAACTTCCGTCTCAACTTCCGCCAGACGCGCGGTCACGCGTCTACATTCATCGAAAAAAAGTCCTCCGAGGTGTAAACTTTGCTTCAGTTGATGGCTGGCTGACTGGCTGACTGACTGGCTGGTTGCAGACGAGAATGGCAATTGTGAGGAGAGAAGTTGGGAGGGAAAGGAAAAGATGAAGAAGGAAAAAGATTCAGGGAAAGACAAGGAACGAACGAACGAACGAAAACAAGGAAGAATGAAAAAATAAATTTGAATATCAAACAAAAATGCAGTGTGAAAGATTCAGTAAAAAGTTGTCGGTAAAAACGAGATTTTGAATATGAGAAAAGTAGACGATATATCGTGCAAAGTTATAAATGATGGTGCAGTGGTGGAGGTGAAGATGAGGGAGAGAGAACGAGTGAAAAAACGACCCACGGAAGCAAAAAGAAAAGAAATTAAAGGAAAGGGATCGAAAAACATATAAGAACTAGAAAAAAATCCAGAAAAAATGCGAAAGAAAGACAGAAAGAAAGAGAAAAGAAAAATAAGGACAGGGAGAAAGGAAAAGGTGTAAAAAAAACTTGATAAAAAGAAAAAGAACGACGGGAAAAAATTGAGAAGAAAAAGGAAGAAGAATGGAAAAAAATAAAATAAAAAATGGACAGAAGGAAGAAAAAAAGGAAGAGGGGAAATAACGAGAAAAACCTGATACAGAAAAAAGGGGCTAATAGAAACAATTAAGAAAAATGAAGAGAGGAAAGAGATTAGAGGAAGAAGAAAAAGATTCAATAAGAAAAGCAAATTGATAGTAACAATTGAATCTCGAATACGAGGAAAAGAAGAGGAGATAGAGGGAGAAAATAAAAATGGAGGAGGCAAGTTGAGGCTATTTTGCGGAAGTCATGTGGAGAGAGCGTAGGTGGAGAAAAGGGTGAATTGGAGAAAAATGAAGTAAGGAGGCAGAAGAGAGAGGTAGAGACACAGAGAGAAGGAAGGATCCTTCGGAGCGAAAGAGAAAAGAAAGTAAAGAAAACAAGTAGTACTAAAGGAGAGGAAAAAAAGAAAGAAAGCTTGGAAGGAAATGAGAAAAAAACGTGATAAAAAGAGAAAAGATGGAGAAGAAAAAATGAATTCGAAAGGAACATATAAAAGAGAATTAGAAAGAAAAAAGAAAGAGGGATAGAAGAGTCGCAGTGTCAAGAATAGGATCAGAGAGGAAAGAGAGAGAACGAAATAGATAGGCAAAGAAGAAAAGAAAGAAAGAGAGAGACGGAGAAAAACAAAGCAAGGGAGAACTCGAAAAGAAACATGAATAATAGATAGAAAGAAAAAAACAAGGAATTGAACATTAGAAAAAGAAAGAATAAAACAAATATCTAAACAGAAATAAACCAGTGAATTTACTATTTAAAAAAAAAAAGGAACTATAAAATAAAAAAAGAATTGAAAAAAAAGGCTGAAAAACAAATCTGAGCAACTTATCAATTCTCACCTATTCAATGTGAGTCCAGCGGAAGCAGTCAAGCTGTGGGCCGGGAGGACAGACACAATGTGGTAGGTAACGAACGGTCAAGTGAAGGAACGTTGCTGAAACATTTCGTCGGCCATGCCAGTCAGCAACTCTCGCTTCGTTTTTCGTTCATGGATTTTCAATTAGATCAACGCCGGTTTCGGCTTTTGTGTGGCATGAATGGTCGTCCGTGATCAAAAAGCTGGAGTGGAGAGATAGAGCGACACAACGACTCCAGAAATGTATTGTAGCGTGGCAGATTCGTGCTCAGACTCTGATAAAGATTCCAGGGTGACTTAAATGTATAGGAGGTGCCGATAGCAAAGCGGTTATCAGCGAGTAATATAGAACTGGCGAGCCGATTTCAAACTTCGGTTCAGACAATCAGCGTTCACTTTCGTACGAATGCCCTTGGGCAAGGAATCAATCCATTTTTCTTCTCTCCTCCTTCATAACTATGGGTAAAATAGCACTAGCCTGGGGAGGCAACTCCGAATTCAAAACAAGCACACCAGAAAATGACGGCCACAGCTGATCATAGATAGCCACTACCTTCCCATTACCAACATGAACATACAATCGTCATTAGTTGAGAAAGGCCTTTGTCCGGCGGTGAACCTGATGTGAGGGAGGGTTAGAAAGAAGATCTATATTTTCGGGTTCCGGTGAGTAAGGCTCAATTGCAATACAAGATTTTTAGGGTGTACTTGATAATTGAATACTAATATTACTTTATTATGGAAACAAGGGATCTGAACATTTGGGGGATCAATACTAAAAAACAGCGATAGTATTTTCATTTATCTACAAGAATGGGACTCACATCCACCTTGCCTTAAGCTGACAACTCGACTAAAGTTTAAGTTGTACAGATGCGTTCTTTCTCATCATCAAGTCTCACTAGCTTTTCACCCTCATCCTCACTTTCAGTTGTTTTTTTTATTACAACTTTGAACCGAACGTCGATTCTATGGTAACGATTAAACAATGCAATAGGAAAATAAAGATCGAGGCAATGGTGAGGATCGAACTCACACTTAATCGTTCAGCCACTGGGACTTGATGGTTGAACGAAAGCAGATTTTACATTCTTAACTTTAGTCCTTACATCCGATATTCCACACTTGTTGATGTTTACAATTTAGACATAATAGCTATTTAATGCAACGATATTTGTTTTCCGAAATTATTCCTGGCTTAACTATGGATGAAGTATTGCAACATTATTATTGATTCTGACTGATTTTGGTGGAGGCAATATCTTCGTCATCGATGTTGATTTCTTCCACTCGTAACTGAAAACTGCATATACTATATCCCATGTTGTTGCAGAAAATAGTAAAGGTTTGAAAAAAACGCCAGAGAATGAGACATGGAGCGCAGTTAGAAGTTATGGTCGGGGTAGAGACTGCAAATTCGGACCTCACATTGAGAGAAAAATTGGGTCTTCGCTCCCTCGAAAATGGAATCACAGTTATTGACCAGAAAAAAACTCAAGAATATACGGAAACTGAAGACGTTGGCACATATCATATAATTGGAGAGATCAAATTAATGAGATGAGTGTAGGGAATGATTCCATATGGGAGACAGTGATCAAATCAACAAAGAAGTTCGCTTGACATAAAAAATATAAGAAATTCAGAAAAAATGAATAAGCTACAATGCAACGAATGAAATGGAGCTAAAACTTTAACTAGACAACGAACTATAGGTCAAAAAATGAACAAGCAGAAAACGTTGTGAGAGAAAAGCAACTAAGATGAAAATACTCTTGATAATTAATCATTAATTATTGATGAGACATCAAAAATGTACTAATTATCACTTGTGAATGTTGTCTGATATTGCTGAATATTTCTATTATTCAGTAAATTATTTGAACTAGTATCATGAACTTCGGTAATTTGATCACGTTTTTGTTGCTGTGAGCACCCATCTCTTGAAAGAAAGACCACTCCAATCGGAGTAAAAAAGACGACCAGTGACAAAGTGCTGACTTCTTTCTTTCTGATCAATACTTTAGCTCAGAGACCATAGCAAGGTTCAAGTCTAGTCGAGACCAAGACCTTGTTTTCACAAGTTTGTTTTTCTTGCGGTGGGGGCTTATGAGCAATCTCTCATCAGGGTGCAAGTCTCAACCGGAGGGACACCTCCACTGGTCACACAGCTTAGAATGTAATCAAGTAGCTGTTGAATGCACAGGGAAATCTGTCCTAAAGGAGAGTTTTCTACACTTTTCACTGATACTGGGAATTGAACACGGGACCTTTGAGGCAGACGTGCAGAGCATTACACAATCCTAGAGGATAATGTGCATGATGTGGTGATTGAAAAGAAAGTTGAGGCTACAAGTCAGAATAAAACTTGAAATAATAGAAATTATTCGACCCAGAAAGTTACTCAGCTTTTGGAAGCCACGAGAGCTGGAACATTGTGATTGGAACGATAATAATGAGGATTCTGATCTGAATAATTCATGGGATAATAAACACTTTTAATTTATTGAACAACTGGAATCATCAGTTATTCATACTGTCATCTATCTGTGTAATTATAAATACGATATTGAGTGTGACTTGTATTTTAATGTACATCGCGTATTTTGGTACGCAAGATAGAACAAGTTTCAAGTATCTGAAGAGACAACACATCAACATAATCATCGACATTTTAACAATAGTTGTTGGACATGAACATTTGTCAAGATCCCCCAGGCCTCTCGATCGTGTGTTTCGCAGAGCCAGTCGGCCACAATTTTGCATATAATCTCTGGGAATCCACGTTGTGAGTCGTGATATCCAATGGTTGTCTGACACTATTGCAGCATGGCCAGGCCATTGCTATTTGAAATTACTCGTGGATTTTATGATATCTCTGGTTCCTGTTTTTTTCTCGAATAAATTGTGCTGCCTCGTGATCCCTCCGCATGATATTAACCATGGTTTATTCTTGTGCACATTGCATTGTTCTTAGTTTCAGAGCTAGTTTTTTTGTTTTGTTTTGTTTTTTTGGTTAGGTTCTGATTTTTGGAAGATAAATTGGTTCTTCCTCTCAAATGTAATAGGACCTCTTTGTTCTTGAATGCAAAGCTTGCTCTTCCGACAGTTTGTCAGCATAAGGTGAATCTTGGATTTCTTCTTCTTCTGAAGATTTCTTGGAGATTCTCTCTCCCAGGTGGATGGAGTGGACTGCTTTCTTTAGCATTGCGTTTTTTTATTTTTATATCTGGATCTTTGTTCTCAGAAAAGCAATGACTCCTTTCACCAATATTATCTGTTACCATCAAGTTTTTGAAAAAAATACCTAAAAGGCCCCTTATTATTGCGTCCCTATTTGTTAGTGTGATCACTCCTGCACGATCACACTATCGTTCTTCAATGCATTTTTATTATTCTTCCTCTGCTCATTTTTAGTACCACTTCTCCTCCTTCATTTTTCGATATATCAACAACATTCAAACGTTAATTGGCGTGCTTCAATACCACCTATTAAATTAACATAAAATTTTGAAAAAATATTTTTTAAGGCTTTGCAAGCGGCTGGGGGGTCTCTATTCACGATATAACTATAATGCCATACTGGACTCTTTCTTCCTGCCATACGTAAAAATTCAAAATACTCGGTTACTTCCTTTTTGACGGTTGCAAAATTAGTAGAATTTTCTTTACTAGAACTACGCAGGCTACCCAGCGATGCAATCACACATGCAGTTCTTTCTCTGGTTAAGGTCAAGTTTTCCATAAAAGTAAGATGTTTCTCTCTCTCTCAATCCTTTTATAATTAAACGAAAACAACCACCGTTAAGCAGGATTGAACCACCTCCCCGCTGACTGTCTCTCATTTCGTATCTAGCATACGTGTTTGTCAACCAGAATTCTGAGGAAAGGGCAATCAATGACACAAGCGTCAAGCAGCAGAACCATCTGCATTGCAATTTGATAGACAAGCTGAATGCTCTTTTCTTGGCGTCGTCTCTCTCACACAACCGAAAGCCGAGCAAAGCACGGCAACGACAGACAGAACATAAGTACTGCCGCCATATTGTCATGGCAACAGAGCAAAGAAGAGCGGAGATGCTTGGAGACTGATGATGTAGAGCTGGGAGTGTGCGTTGTCATGGGTTGAGAGGGCGGGGTTTCCGATTATGGGTAAATAAAAGGAAGAAGGAATGGAAAGTCGACGCGAAAAGGTTGCGTGTCAGTTGGCCGGTATTAACACAGGAAGAAAGAACGCTCATATACATGCATACGCACACAAACGAACACATTTATATATCCTTATATAGATACACACATATATATGCATGCTAATGTATATATTGTATGCGAATGTATGCATGATATATGAGTGTGCGTATATATACAAGCAAATGTATATACTAATATTTTTTAATAATAATGATACATCTATGTGTGTGTGTGAATAGCTGCGCTAGTCCTTCGTGGAAAATTACTCCCGTATCTCGATCGCGAACAGTATTTCATCTGCAGTTGTGTTTGAACCGTCACTTATGTCTACCCCACTGTCGGCTGGGGGTACTTCCATTTTCGAAGCAGACAAGTTTGCATGATAGTCTTCTGTTATTCTTATTATCTTGTCTCTAAATTTGGTAATTTCGCCTTCTTAATCTATTAATGTGAATATCTGTTATCTGTTATCGTGTGTGAGCCACAGGTCGATTGTGTTTGAAACTATTCCCTTTCACGATAGTTTCTTCAATTTTTTCACATTTTTTCTTCCTTTTTTTTACTTTTAATGATCAGTTTCTTTTGCCTTGCTCTCTCGATTTCGTTTCTTTTATTTTTTATTTCTATATTTTCCTCTTTTGATGAGTTTTTGCTTTACCCTTGAGTATCTCTTATGTTATTGTTTTCATTTGTTCTATCTACCATCTCTGATGCTTCTTTAACTATATCACTCTGCTACTTTCACCATTCTTCAAGGCCTGGAATCTGTTCTTTACTGATAATTAATAATATTTGATAATCTTATCACTTAGGCATACTTTCGTTTGAACATCATATATGTTCATTCACTCTACATATATAGTCACACAGCTTTTGATGGGGTGGGTAAATGAAATAATAATAACGGTTATATTTTAGTGCAGACTGCATTCGAACCAGATATACATAGCCAAGATTTAGGATTTTCTTTGCAGTATTTAACCACCCCAAACAATTAGCTTCAGTCGATTTTTCCATTAACAAAGTATGCATTTCAAACGGTAGGGGAAACATTGTATGATTAAGAACTGAACTTTGCTATTTTATCTTTAAAAAATTTTTCAAAAAGCACTCAATCTTTGTGAATCTGGAAGAAAAACATTGTCAGGGAATAATGTAAGCTTTCTAAAGAAATGTATTGTGAATGTTTTTGATATATAAATGCATCAAAATCATTGAGGAAGGATTGCCAGTGATCAAGATTTAAGGCAAACATTACTGACAGAATAGGATTTTCTATGTATTATGAAAATACATTGTAAATGTTTTTTTTTTTTACTATTGACATGCATTGAAAATCAGGAAGAAAGGATTGTCATTTATCAGAAATGAATGCAACTGTTACTGACTGGATGAAGCTAATAAATAATATGAATGAAAATGTAAACATAGTATAATATGAACGCATTGCTAATGGTTTTGCTACAGGGAGTACTTTAAATAATTTCAGTATAGAAATTCATTCGAGAAGAAAAAAGGATAAAAAGTAATTGTAAGCGGTGAGGAAATCAGTAAACAGTTATTAACATGAATTAACTTCGACAGTTCAGAAATGGTCTGGTCCAAACGTTGAGATTAAGATTGTCTGAAAACTCATTTAATATCAATACTACATGCGTTTCAGAGGAACGAACAAGAGCTAAAATAGAAAATACATAAAACATAGACCTTCCCCAGAATTAAGCCAGACCTCTCTATTATGAACGTCGCGGGGCCAATGCTTTCTGAAGTTGTGTAGTTCGTCTTGGCATCTCATATTCTGCCAGTCAGGTACTCAAACATGATCTCAGGGATCCACGTTGTGAATCACGATAATCACCGATTGTCTGATATTCTTGCAACATGACCAGCCCATTGCCTGATTTTTTCATGTGCACGATGCACGGTCCTCAGTTTGAGGGTCAATCGATTTAGGTTCCATGTGTCAGCTCCATAGGATGCATTGGTTACATACCCTTCTTTTTGGACTGATAAAATTTTCTTGTTCTTGAGGGTTGAACTTGCTTTCTCGATATCCTGCCATCGTTGAGTGATTCTTCGCTTGATTTCTTCTTCTTTCGAGGACTTCATGAAGATTTGTTGTCCTAGGTAGATGTGGAGGTCTTCTTTCTCCAGCTTTGTGTTTCAGATTTTGAACATTGTTTGGCCTCAATATGCTCGTTTTACATGACCTTTGTTTTACTGAAGTTCATTTGAAGACCAACTGTCTTGCTTTTATCATTCAGTTCGTCTAGAATTAGTTGAAGGTCATGAAGATTCTCAGCAAAAAAAAACGATGTCCTCTAAAGTGACAATCCCTGGCACTCGCGTTTACAGACAGCCAAATGCAAGTTTAATTCTATTTCATTCAATTTTCTCGTTTCTGTTTTTTTCATGACAGACGAGTTCAGTTGTTCTCCTATGCCTAGTAACTTTATGTTTTACAACAACGTTTTTGCGTGCCTCTACCTGGCTTCTCTCTACGTCTCTCCGACCTCTCCATGGTCTTTGTTACGAGATTCCATTCTAAAAACCTCATCTTTTCCCTTCAAAACGTTTGTTGCATCTTCTTTTCTTTTTTCTTTCAAGTGTAACAGTAAAACCAACAGAAAAGTGTGACTCACAGGCGGACGGGCGGACAAGTTCTTTATTTGAACGTAGCCTGAAGATAGATAAGTGTTAACCGAAAATAGTGGAGAGGGAAATGTGTTTGTGCATGCAAGTTTTTTCAGTTGGAATATATGTTCACACATGCATAGACAAAATGGCATTATGCCATAAACCTGTAGACAAGTAATCTCAAAAATATACAAACACACACACACACACACACATATATATATATATATATATATATATATATATATATATATATATATATATATATATATATATATAAGTGCATTTGTCAATTTTTACTGAGGTGACAGCTGTGGTGTAACTGCATGGAATGGTGACGTAGTTTCCCCAAGTGCTTGCTCATCTACTCCATCTTGATCAGCCTCCGTGGCATGCCAGTGACGATACATTTTGTCGAGACATCTGACTTTTCCCAAGGCTATTAGCGCGGAAAGAATATAAAACACTGAAGCTGGAATTTGAATTTATTTCGCCAATTCCGCTCTTTTGTACCGCTAACCGATTTTAAAGAGAGGGGAAATGCTATGGCTTCTCTCCCCAGCGTGAATAGTATATCTACAAAAATCATGTCTCTTCCTCGAACTTGAATGCTCATTAATTGGACCGTGCCTTTATCTGCAGAGTAAATTTCATTGATTGAGAGAAATTATATGTGCCATGGAGCTATTGTGGATTTCAACAGCGCCAGAAAGCACGACTTGTCTCAAAAATCAGCACCCACTATCTGTTTTTACTCGGTTTTGAATACCAATTACAAGTCCTAGGCGGAAATACCCGGCCATCTTAGACGCAAAGCAAGCTGGGATACAACAGATTCAGATAGATAGATCGGTCGATCGATAGATAGATAGATAGATAGATAGATAGATAGATAGATAGATAGATATCAACAGTCTCAGATAGATAGATAGATAGATAGATAGATAGATAACTTCATAGGCGTTAATATGCTTAGTATAGAAAACTATTTGTATGGTGACGACGACGTGTGATTGGTTCGTTGCTTGATTGGGAAGGAAGGTCGGAGAAAAAGCGGGGAAGAGGTGAGAAATTTAGCACGGCTTTCCAGTTCGCTGCACTTATTTCTTTCGCGGAGACCAGCAAGCAATCAATTATAGAGGTTCGGGGCAGGCGATAGTAAATCGTCAATGCTATGTGCGGCGTAGGAATCCAGAAAAGTTAAAGAAATGAGGGCAAGAACAAGAGAGGAAAAAGAGGTCATCTGGCGGCTAAATAAAATTATGCAGACAATATGGATAGCGTCTCTCGGGAAACGTCGTCTTATGCGTTTGACTGATCGTCTGCAACTCTCCAATTATCCTCCCTGATTCGTCTTCGCTTCCATTTTTTGTCGGTCATTTCTCTCTCTCTCTCTCTCTCTCTCTCTCTCTCTCTCTCTCTCTCTCTCTCTCTCTCTCTCTCTCTCTCTCTCTCTCTCTCTCTCAGTCTTTTGCAATCCTCTTCCTCTCAAATATATCGTTCTCTCTTTCTTGATTATTTGCTATCTCTTTTTCATCTAGGGATTCGCCCTTTAACGTTTCCAGCCCAGACTTATTTAAATTTTCTATTATCGAATGTTCTTATTTATATTTCAAGGCCATATAAGGACAATTAACAATAAATGACGAAGGATCATTTAGTTAAACGATAATACAATAATTTTTAACCAAAGATAATTTTTTTTTAATTGCAAGTATCACCTGGGACTTAAATTAATCGACAAAACATAAGGTGCTTAAAAGTATCGTTTTTACATGGAGGGTTAGAGAGGACACTTCTCTTGCACTAGTTTTCGTCCATCTTTTTATCAATTCGTGTATGGCATGAGAGGCAAAACCCTGCCTCAGTGGCTATATGCGATTTTTTTTTCATATTTAATGTGAGACTCGTGAATATACGCTGGCCCTACTTTCTTTCTTGTCACAGTTAAAATAAAACATAGATAGAAAAGGAATTCAAGCTGTAATTATCTACCTATTATGAGCAGCTGACCCACAAAACTGAAATGTAAATACTTATGGGAAGTAGAAAACCTTCAGGCCTGCGTGATGAAGTTGGAATGCAGCGAGCGCGCAACCGCTGCACCATTCGAACTAAAGGTGTACTTGCCATGGCCCAAGAAGATGGTAAGGTAGCTAAAAGATCCCTGGGTCGTAGGTTTTTAAGGGTCTTCGGGCAGAGCGTCTGGATCCCCGTCATCAAATAAATATATACAGTCAATTTTGTCTTCGGTTAATTATATGGATTTTTCTTTGCAACAGATACACACACATATAAATATATTCCAAACAGAACTCGTTTAAACATATCTCCGAGATCATTGGATGGCTGCGGTGAAGTTATCTCACTAATATATTTATCTTTGTCTCGTTGGGGTGCATTCATAAAAAGATATACTTTTTTGCCATGAAAAAAGAAACGATTTTGAGTTCAGGGCTAGCATAGAATTTCAACAAAACTCGATTGGAAATATATCCCAAATCATTGAAGTTTTGCAACAGGTTTACACAGGTGGATACAGCTCGACACAGAACAACACTTTTTAGATGGATCAATCATCGAAGAAAGTTCGGGAAGACTGCAAAGACAAACCAAGTGATGGGAAACTACTAATCTCAACGAAAAAAGAAACCGTGGCAAAAGAAACAATAGCTCCACATATTTATATTTTTGCTCAATAAAGGGTTTTTAGTGGTCTTGTAGCAACACATTTTGACTTGCCCTTGTATATATAGATAATCATTGTCCTCTTTCTCTTGCTTGGAAGAAAAGGAAATGGAGCGATATTTTCAATGATTTAGATTTTATTGTCCATTCTAAATTTGAAATCATAGAAAGGAGAACAAAAATGGATATTTTACAGCGTTTGACCCCAGGACGTCTTCAGTTTAAGAAATAGCTACCTAGTGTCATATCAGTACATATATATATATATATATATATATATATATATATATATATATATATATATATATATATATATATATACTCAGGCAGAGATTCATAATTGATACAAGATATAAGCTATTTCCTATTTCAGTACCAGTAAACAAAACTAAGTGGTTAGTATAAAAGCTTTTAATCGCACGCTCTCGGCTAATCATTTCGTCATTATCACGAGTGAAGACCTTGATGGTTGGAGACAAAAGAACTATAATCCTAGATGCGCTTAAGATAACATCGATAAGAGAGAAATTCATCGAAATTTGTCAGGTCTTCGTCTATCTAATGTTGTGACCAAAACAAATCGCCCCCCAAAAAATAACGGCTGCAATCAACACGTAACAAAAGAGACGATGATTTGCTTTGGAAAAAAAAGTCTGATGTTGAAACATTTTCAGAGGCTTCATCAAAACATTTTTCCCCTGAAGAATGCACAATGGTTTTCGCTTCAGATTCTGTGCAGCCTCAAAGAACGGTTTTATCTCCTGAGTTCTTAGTGGTAAGTAGCCAATTAGTCTGCCCGAATAAATTTCCGACTCGCCGAAACTATAATCACTTCGCGTTTATGCTAATCGCGACGACGTTGGGCCATGTATCATTTCAAAGGGTAAATCTTCGGTCAGAATGATAATAATAATTCTCCCCTTGTCAATCCGTATAAGAAATATGATACGTTTCAATGTACATGCAGTACGTGTATAAGTGAACGTTCTCCGTTGGGCTTCTCAGATATCGATGTACGAGGTCTGTTCGGGAAGTATCCATATTTTTTCTCAGATATCCCGAGAACCACGGGTGCAGTCTTTGTGTATTTTTCTTGCCTTTCAGTGGGGACTTCACTGTGAATGCATGAACAAACAATATCCTGTGAGTTTCTCAGTCGGCATTGAGACCCAATTTAGTGAACAAATTTTCCACGTGACCGTAACATTCAAAACGAGCGAAGGAATCATTCTCTCGTCTCCTACAAGGTTCTTTTTGACAATCATCGCATCACCATGGTCTGTCAGGCCCCCTACTGTCCAGATTCGCCCCTTGAAACTTCTGACGCTTCACGAAGAACGTAAGGCAGCTGATGGCAATCGTAAAAGAGATCCTTGCACACTGTTTTGAAAAATGGAAGGGGTGTCAAGATGTGTGATCGTGAGGGGAGAATTTCAAGGAGAACAGATGAGGATTTCACCCTAAGTAGACAATTTTTTCGTTAACTGGATACTTCCTCAACAAAACTCATATATATATATATGTTGGAGGATATATATTCTGCCTGATTGCACACATTTTATGTATGTGAATATGAATCTATAAAGATAATGTGTACGTACATGACTGAGGATCTGCATACAAAATAACTATAACGACCAAGGTTTGCGAAAGAGATTTATACTGAATGGTAAATTTGGCAACGATTATGGTGTGCTGAGTCACGATCGGACTCACATCAGCATTTATAGTCTGCAGGACAAACTCACTAACTTTTGTTCCACGTCGAATCTCACCAACTGAAATAATAAATTCCAAAATTTGCGTGAAATTTTAGCGACGATTGAGTGCTCTAATGATAGCAAAAAGGTACAATTTCAATTTTGAAAGGGTACGTTAGTTTAAAGCAGGTTTGCAGGATGTTTTGGGTGTCTACAAAGAATAGTATCATAGAAGGGTGCATGAGGCTGAATAGTTAAGCACTATATCATATTTTGAACCTCTCACATCAACGACAGGAGATGAACTTCGTCCTTTGACATCAAGATAGACAAAAAAGAAGTTTGTTTTTGAGTCAAGGAAAGCTCTGAAGTTTTTGCCAGTGGTAATTGCTTCTTCGTTTTACGCAATTTGGGATATCAGGGAAAACTGTACAAATGTAAGTCTTCCGTAAAAACGGAGAAGGGTAAAGCGAAGTTCGATTAAGCGCAGGATACCTGCACATTTACGTACATACATCTGATTTTGCAAGAGAAATGTTCACTCTTCTAGAAGTATATTGCCTATGAATCAACAGACCTGAACTGACAAATACCCCATTTGACAATGTTCTTTCAGAAGAACACAATATTTAATTTCATCTCAAATCCAGTAAATAATTTGCTGGGGACATTAATTAGAATTTCAAAACAAAAAGAAAAATTGTCTGCCAGATTAAATCTAATTATCGAAATTAGCTTATAACTCAGTGGCAAAATGGCGGCGAAATCACGCCCCAGTTCTCAAAATAGAATTGAGTGGCGTCACTGAATCTATAATGGATCGCCCAATGCTGCCTGTACTGCAGTTGCAGACGACATTCATTCATGTATTGATGGGAAAAGAAGCAATGCATAAAATATGTACACGCATTATATTCATTAAAGGTAAACGTACTTTCCATCATTTTCATCTCGTAGCTCTCCCAAGATTCTGAAGGTTTCTTGTTGATAGAATCTGTCAATAGATTCAACAGTGTGACTTTTCTCTGTTTCTCTATCCGTAAGAATAGACACTTAAACCTTGATGTAACAATTTTGCTGATAAGAATGTCTCCTACGCGCCATTTGAATAAAAATTCAATAAAAGAAATGAATGAAATATTTACACGCATTATATTCATTAAAGATATATATAGTTGACCACATTCTTTCAATAACGCTTCAGATGAAATTAATAAGCCGTAAACAATTATTTACACCATCAATGAATGTGAAGTAGTGAACTATAAACCTTTTTGAAGGAAGAAAGTGGGGTAAGATAATGTGGGGTAAAAAAACGTTCGGACCACACAGAAGCATGGGTAAATATTTTTACCAAATACATTACGGCCTCCAGTATCTCAAGCAAAATCAAATATATCAAACAATGTTTTTATGGAAGATAATAAGTATCAATATTATTTCTTACGGCTTATGATTACTACAACTCTTTTAAACAATTTTCTTCGTTTTCTACGATGTGAACGAACAGCATGTTTCCGCTTTCAAGTAAATGACCTTTTTTTCAACGTATAACCTGCAGCATGGAATTCGACGTTCTCATAGTAATCTACCCCCTGCAATATAGTCAAGTTTGTTATTTTCAATATCATATCATTAGTTTTACTCTTACCATTTCTTTAAGAATTTCGGGTGAATGACAAAAACATCTCTAGGACTTCCCTCTCGTATGTATATAACAATGTATATTGAAATTGATTTACATTCGAATGAGATACCTTTTTTTTTTTTGTGAATATTCATAAATCATATGCAAACGAATAAATATCTTTTTTTAAAAATACTCCAAATAATGAAATCTATATGTTCCACTTTTTTTTTAAATTTCGCAATCTGAAACTTCGTTTTGAGAGGAAGGTGAAACATACCGTGTTTTTGCATTATGCAGATAAGTCCTATTAATTATTGAAAGGAATATACGTTTCTTTAAAATACAGTAGGCCAACGTGTAGATAGAAAATTCTTCTAAAAAAAATTATGAGTACCTAAATCTATTAAAAAAATATGCACACTTCCTTTAGTTTATGCAAGATGTTAAAAAAAATACGGAACAACCAGCACTGTCAGCAGGTGATTGGAATCATAGCTGCTCCAATTTGTTTCTCCTGTTCGTCTCTGGAAAAGAAATCGTTTTTGCTATGTTATATTATATAGTGGAATTGTATGTGTACAGGTATTGGATCATGATTCTAATTATCTCCCATCATGCAAATTCCTATCGCTTGAAGGCTCTTTAAAAAAAAAGAAAGCTCCGAATCAAAACAGAAGGATTTTCAATGTTGATAATTGTTTCTTCGCTTTACGCCATTGTTCCAATGAAGATCTTTTGTAAAAACGATAGGCCTTTGAAGAAGACTTTCAAAAAGCAAGACATAGCTGCGTATGTGAATGAAAGATGGAGAGAATGAAGAAGGGAGAAGAAAACATCAGTCAAAAAAAAAATTCTTCTTCTTCTCCTTCTTCTTCTTCTTATTATTATTATCATTATTATTATTTTCATTATCATTATTATTATTATTATTATTATTATTACCATCATCATCATCATCATCCTCATCATCTTCTTCTTTTCCTTCTTCTTCTTTTTCTTCTTCTCCTTCTTCTTCTTCTTCTTCTTCTTCTTCTTCTTCTTCTTCTATTTTCGAATATTTCGGTTGCCTCTAATATGCGTAAAAGCTTCAACTTTATTTTTTCCCTCTGGGAAATAATTGGATGAAGACAGTTGGGACTTTATGAATCAATTCCTTTAAAAACCTTTACTTATACATTTACTTATGTTCGTACACAGGCTGCGTAACTTTATATTCATATATGTTTCTGCTCAATTACAAATGCATTTATTCAAATACATAAGAACTGTACATGTACCAAAGAAAATTATGCACACACACACACACAGACATATATATATATATATACATATATATATATATATATATATATATATATATATATATACATATATATATATATATATATATATATATATATATATATATATTTGTGTGCATACAAATAGAAAGATATCATGTTTCATAAATATGTATACATATACATAATATGCGCACCAGCATATATGTCAATATGTGTAATTCAACACAGGTATTTTTTACACACGTGGATATTTTTTACATATAGTTAGACGAAGAATACACTTCACGGAGAAATATATGCGCATATACACATGTTTCTGTGTACAAATGTATAAAAGTTTCATGCTCAACTTTCAGGCACCATATTTTCATCATCATCATCATCATCTATCTATTATTGTTCTTTGTTGAACATACACCTTTCCAAGATTTGCCACACCTCTCTATCATGGGCGTCGCAGACCCAATACTCTCTGAACTCGTCTAGTTCGTCTCCCCCATCTCGTAGTCTGCATGCCTTGGTTACCCACGTGATCTCTGGGAATCCATGTTGTGAGTCCATCAGTTGTCTGCCATTCTTGCAACATGACTAACCCATTGCCATTTGAGTTTTCTAATGGATTCTACAATATCTCGAACTCCTTTTTTTTGTTTGTTTTGTTTTGTTTTTTTTCCAGTGATATATTGTGTTGTCTTATTATCTCTCTACGTTAGGCTGAGCATGGTTCTTTCACATGCATGTTGTATGGTTCTCAGTTTTGTGGGGTCAGTCTCTTGATTCGGTTCCATTTTACAGCTCCATAGATGACTATCAGGGGGATACGTTGGTGTTATACTCTTCCTTTCTAATGAGATTTTCTTGTTCTTGAAGGTTGAGCTTGGAAATCCTAAAAAGAAGAAAAAATCAGGCGAAGAATCACCATATTTCACACAATTTTAAATCATAGAAGTGTCACTGTAGCTCACAAAACTCTTGTTTTCAACAATTTGTTTAGGAAATGAATCTACTAAAACGGACATCATTCAGCTCTTTCTCCTTGCTCGACATTGAATAAATGATTTTGGGACAAAATAATCCCTGGCGATGAAAATGGATTTATTTAGAAGATCAAAAACGAATATATCTGGATCTAGCCTCCAACATATCAGGCCTAACAGAATATTGTGAGGAAAAAGCCTTCCATCTGCTTTGCAGGTATCAAAGGAGAAGTTCTATTACGAAATCTTGGATCATGAAGCTACGATGAGCAATTGGCTTATTTGAATGACGCATTGAAACAGAAAATGCCATTTTCTGGTCAAGGAAGTTGTTCTGAGATTTGTCCTAAATGACAATACCCGTTCTCGTTTTGCAAATGTGACATATCAAACGATCACGGATCAGGGATAGGGAATTCTTCTCTATGGGATATATTCCCTAGACCAGTAACCCTCGGGCTATCGGTGCACGTTCAAACATAGGTGCATCAGTAAGTTCATAGCCTGATGATAGAAAGCATTTATTTTACATAAAAATCATTTTTTCAACATAATCTCTCTCTCTCTCTCTTTGTAAATATACCCACTCAAACATTTCTCCATTGATTATGTACACCAAACATTAAACAGTGAAAATTCCAGATCAAAATTCAGTTAATTGCTGTATTGAGCTGCTATCCATGCTTGCATATAAGAATGTACACAGGAGTGATTTGTAAAAGCAGAGAAAGAGACAAACTAATTGAGAGATTGGTATATAAACAGACGAATAGATAGATAGATAGATAGAAAGATTGATAGATAGATACATAGATAGATAGATACATAGATAGATAGATCTGAACAGATAGAAATAGATAGATGGATAGAACTTAACAGACTAGGATAGATAGATAGATAGATAGAGAGAGAGAGAGAGAGAGAGAGTGAAGGGGAGAGGCAGAGAGATCTGAACTGACTGAGATAGATAGATAGATAGATAGATAGATAGATAGGAACTGACTGAGATAGATAGATAGATAGATGGATGGATAAATAGATAGATAGATCTGAACAGATAGAAATAGATCGATGGGTAGAACTTAACAGACTAGGATAGATAGATAGAGAGAGAGGGGGGGGTCTGAACTGACTGAGATAGATAGATAGATAGATAGATAGATAGATAGGAACTGACTGAGATAGATAGATAGATAGGAACTGACTGAGATGGATAGATAGATAGATAGATGGATGAATAAATGGATAAATAGGAATAGACTGAGAAGGATACTAGATCAGAATGCATAATTATGGCCACCAGTGACTTCTAATTGGGTTAGCTATGAATTATTCATAAACGTTTCCCGTATTCTGATATGTATCAGCGACTTTGTTAAGAATTCAATGCATATTTATCCATTTTGGTTTGTTGGCTTTCCTTGCCGTTTTTTACAGTTGCCATGTAAGGTAACATTTTTAAAAGCACTAATATACGTATATATATATATATATATATATATATATATATATATATATATATATATATATATATATATATATATATATATATATATATATGTTGTACTTCTTTGTGTGTGTTGGAGAACTTGTGTATATTCTAAATGCAAATTTGGTATAAAATCATTAAAAGACAAAGATAAGAAAACTTTTCGTATCCTTTTTTTCTTGGTAACGTAGTAAGAGGTCCTTCGTCTCTTATTAGAGATGAATGCAAACAATAATTGTTCGCCAGTTGCTAAGAAGTTGAAATACTACCTCGTTCCGTAAAGTAATCGATGAATAATAATAAAACACCGTTTTTGAGTTTTATTATTTAATTTTTATTTATACTCTACGAGAATAAGATCTTTTAAATACTCAGGTCACGTTATTTTCCTGAATTAAAAATAATATTTACTATGCTTAGCTTTTTACTATACATGGCTATGTAGGAAAATAAGATCAGGAAATCCAGAGAATCAATGATGTATAGCTTTGAAAAAAATGCGAAAATTTCTCGATTCGGTGTTTCAATATACTCTGCCAAGAAACAGGCCTGCTGACTGAGAGGTATGCAACGTGCACATGAGAGGGTCATGCACAACCTTACATGGAGAGATCACAAGACAGCACAGTATATAAGGGAGAAAATAGGTATTCATGACATCATAGAAACTATTAAAAAACTCAAATGGCAATGGGCAGGCCATGTTGCAAGAATGAAAGACAACCAATGGACATCACGTCTCACAACATGGATCCCCAGAGATCACATGCAAAACTGAGGCTGACAGAACACAAGATGGAGAGATGAACTTGGTAGATTCAGGAAATACTGGCTCTGCAATGCCCATGAGAGGGAATTGTAGCAAATCCTGGGGAAGGTCTATGTCCAACTATAGATGTTAAAAGACTGATGATGATGATGATGATGATGATGATGATGATGATCTCTTCAGGAGAATAGAGTTACCTACCCTTGAATTGAGTCGGAGAGTTTCTCATTATCTGGAACGAAATTAGTTTTAGGGGTAAAGTGTGGCGTTGGGTTTCCCATGTCGTAGTTTTGGTGATATTTTGTATTTATGTGGTGGTTGTAGGAATTGGTCTATCCTGAAAACAAATGTTACGGACTAGGAAATAAAAAAATAATTTTAAAAAAAACGTTATTGCGATGGGTAGGAGATCTGATTGCATGGGTCAGAAGTGGAGCAATCGAACATCACTGTAGCCCAAGATGTTCAGAATTGTGTTTAGTTAAGTTCAATTTTAATTCTAATTAATTTAATTTTATTCTTGGTTTGGTTATTAAATGTTCTACTAGAATCACAGTAGTTTATCTCATTAAATTTTGATTTTTTTTTTAAAATATATCATCATTACCAAATTGTCTTAGTTCAAATTTGAAAGCTATATAAGTTTCAAAGCCACGTCAGAATCGAATTAGTTGGAATTTCTCAGTGCAAGGTGTGAAATTATATTAGATTGGCTATTAGACACTAAGGTAACAGTAATATCGAGTTTTGACTTCATTAGTGGTAGTATTAAACCATTATACATATGTTAGCAGTTGAATTTACCAGTCTTGCTTAGGTAGTTCAATATAACCATAGCTAGTTAAAATTTGTTTATTCATTTTTCATGTTATCAATTGTAAGTCTCTTCAAATGTATTGTGTAATTTATATTTGTACCAAGGATTTTTATATTGAATTAATTAGAATATCTTGTGCGATTTTAAATGAGTTGTAGGTATTGTTTATTATTTTATTGCTCTTCAGTTTTGATATGCAGTTGAGTTTGAATTTCCTGTTGTATCTGCATTTAGACGTCATTTCATCTATTTGGTTTAGCAGGTTCTTTGTTATATTCATGATTTCTCTCCCAGACATACGAGGCATATGTCTTCAAAGATATTTGAGAGCATGGATTTTCTAATGTGTATAAAGGGTAATGTTTCTTTTTTCAGGTTGCCAAAACCATTCTGAGATTGTTGTGTTTGTGTGTGTGTGTTTGTGTGTGTGTGTGTGTGTGTGTGTGTGTGTGTGTGTTTGTGTGTGTGTGTTTCTTTTGTTTTAGCTCAGCTTTTATCATAAAGAATCATTGAGCACACCTGTTGATGATTTTTTAGCAAAATTATTATTACTAAAAACTTATCATTGTTTACCCCCGGATATATACACCTTCCATATCTAGCAGTTACTTATTTCATTATAAACACACACACACACACACACACACACACATATATATATATATATATATATATATATATATATATATATATATGATTGATAATTGTGTCATCTACAGACAGCTGTTTCGTTGTATTACAACTCTTCGGTGTGGCTATAGACACTCCAGTATCCTTCCCAGTACTGCAAGGTAAGATCAAAACCTTTGCTTCAGTTCCAGAGGCAGATGCTCTACCCCTGCCCTGCGCAGGTCGGTCACTAGAGCCGAATTAAGTGATATATTTGATTATGCATAATTCCCCGACCAACAGAGTGCTCCATCCCAGAGTTGGAAGAGCATTGCTATAATTGTTTATAGAGGACGTGTGCTCTACCTAATGTGTGTGTGTGTGTGTGTGTGTGTGTACGAACTGACTTCGGATTTATGAAAGAAGTTCTATAAATTCGAAGAAGAAGTGGACTATAACAAGTTTTGCATTATCTTAGTTTCACGGGCAAGCAGTGTAGTATCTGTTCTTCTCACGTCAACAAAAGATAGCATTAACTTCCTGTTTTCCATTCAAAACCTTATTTTGGCTGTATTTCAATTCTTTTCTTCATGAATTTTAATTTGGTTTGAAATTCTTTTTGAAATGCCGAAAACAAATGTTGTGATGAATCTTATTTATTGTCGTCACTGAAAACCATGCAAACCATGCGATTCTGCTTTAAATTTTAAAGTTGAAATCGCTTGCATTTCACACTGTGAAAAAGTCAATAATTTGATTTCACTAAATCATTTTAATTCATTATAACTCTACAAAACTCTTTCTTAACTCATTAATCATTATCAAATTTTGTATTAGAACAAATTATGGTTTGTTTTGTATTTTGGTAGAAAAAGAATTTATGTTTCGTTTGTGAATTATTAATTTATAGAATTCAAGAAAACAGAAAACAGTTATAATGCTACTGCAATATAACTTTTTGTCAATTGAAAAATAAATTCGAATTAACTCAAATTAAAACTAATGAAGGAAACAATTAAACTACAACTACAATGAAGTTAAAAATACTATTGTCAACCGAACGATGTAAGTCAAGGTCGAAAAATGAATGATGGGCGACTGAGCTGCTTTTAGATTTACCGAATGATGTTCGGTAATCACAGCAAACTGCTGAACTTACTTCTTATCTATAGAACAACCATCGGGTATAACGAACTCACGAATTTTATTACACACCTCTCCCTCAAAATTTATTCATTACAACGAAGCTTCACCATATATATATATATAGTTTATTCCTTGTTTTTGCCGATCGCTGGCTGGTTTTGTTTATGTGTTCTTTTAGTTTCAGAACCGCGGGTATATACATAGTTTTACGTATATATTATTGTTTACATATATGTATATATATATATATATATATATATATACATATATATATATATATATATATATATATATATATATATAGTAAGGCTCCCAGGATAGGAGAGATTTCAAAACACGCAAAGGCAGCGGACCGTACTGGCAAGCAACAGATGCTCGTACTAAATGGCAAAATCATCAAACGTTGGAACAAGTTGTCAGGAATAATTGAAGAATACTATGCGAATTTGTGCACTCCAAAAATAGGAGTGCATCTAACTGATATGTATATATATATATATATATATATATATATATATGTGTGTGTGTGTGTGTGTGTGTGTGTATGTGTATGTGTGTGTGTGTGTACTAATTGCAACAGAATACGTGTTTGCATTACGAAATATGGAGCTTGGAAAGGCTCTGGGCGAGGGTTGAATGACAACAGACATTATAGAAGATACAGGATAGATCTTCCACAAAGGACTTGCACATCAATCAAAAAGTGCATACAAGATAGAGAAGTACTTGAAAACTTATACCTAGGTATAGTGATCCTATTCCCCAAGAAATCGGCAACAACCGTCTTATTACGCTATTACGTTTACCTAAGACGGATAATAAAGTTGGAGAAAGGCCAGGAACACGAAATAAAACTACGCATAACGATCGGCTGGAAGTCTTTTGACATGAATTGAGAGATATTGAAGGATACCATGTCAATAATGATTAAAGTGGAAAGTATACAATGGATACATAATACCAGCTTTGATGTACAGATATGAGACAGGGTTAGAGGGGAGGACATTACTCAAAACAATGAAGATGGGCCTTGATCTTAGCATGATGACAACATATGGAGTAAGACCAACCGATTGATGCAACTGGGACAGCAAACACAGTTGGAAAAGACCACACTCAAGATGGAGGGATGGGATTGGAAGGTTAGATGGTAAGACATGGCATGGGTTAGCTCAATCGCAGCCATCATGGAAAGAGATGGGAAGGGCCATTATCTTATAAAAGCTGATATATATATATAACCGTAAATTATCTCGATCATTCACACACACGGAGATAGATAAGGTAAATTTATTTATTATATTTTGTATAATGGTTATCAGTGCGGACGATTAGACCACTTTGCACATTCTACTGGGAAAGGTTTGAATCCATCTAATTTCCTCAAAGTTGGCAGAACAGACTGGGCTCTCCAGCCTTGGGAGGCAACCAGTCTTGGGGATGTACAACCCTGAATCCACGACCGTGCTAACCAGAAAATAGGAGGATTTGTGGAAGGCCCTCGTCCAACAGTACAATTAGAATGGACCAGAAATGGTTGATAATGTTGAAGATGATATTTACTAAGTTAAGTTTATTGGAGCACCCAGTTAAATGGGTTAATATTGGTAAAGGAAGATAGTTTTGCTCCAATATCGATGTAATGAACTATGTGGTTTGACCATCTCAGTCATGAGGCAGACTCCTGCATTTATTTATTCTCATTATTAGTTTCCCTATATCCATGACACTTATAAGAAAATATTTGTGTATCGTTGGGTAATATCGAAAACTAAACTGTATGCGATGATAACATTCTATGACAGCACCAAAATGAAAGATATTCTGTTAAAAACGGTATTGAATGTTCGTGATTCATAGGAAAAAAGAGTGAAGGCCATAAATACCAGCATGGTTATTAGAAAATCGAGCATTTATTTGGACGCAACTTTATTATTGTGAGCAAAGGTGAAAGGTGAAATTATTTGGTCAAAACATGGAACTGAAAAGATTATAAGAAATCTTTTGTTTTCTTTCTAAGCTACGGCAGACACTGCGATGATGCAGTAAATTATATTAATGATGAAAGTTTTATCAATCTGAAATACGGTAAAGCCTCTTCCTTCTCCCGAACTTTACTAGATTAGCAGATTTAATGCAAGCCTCACTTATACTACTGAAAAACAGTCTTTGCCCTTTGCTCTCTCGACCTCAATGATAATAAAGAATCACAATGTTTGTACTGCATGCACACTGATACAAAATAAGATTTAAGATTATTAAATTTTGGTTCATATTTCTTTCATCATAAATTTAATTGATTCTTACTGCCAGCCTACTGCAGCAAGTAGCAGATGGGAAATGATGAGCTCTAGGCAAGACTCGAACCCACTTCTTTTTTCCTAGGCAGATTTGGTTTTCCGTTCCAACTGCTCTTTCCCTATTTTTTTTCAGAAAATAAGGGATATTTTTAGTAAGAGACAAATAAGTTTTAAAAAGATAAGGGATTTTTACAGTAAGAGGCAAATGAATTTTTTAAAAAAAGGATTTTTTACAGTAAGAGACAAATGAATTTTGAAAAGTTGCATTTAACTGAAATGAAGCATCGGCTTTGAGTCGGTTGAAGGGAATTTCAAAATTATTGTTTTACAAAATTAAACTATTTTTCCCTTTATTAAATTCTACACTTCGCCCGTTCAACTGGTAGTCGATTGAAAGGTATTTCTTATTATGTTTATATGGCCTTGGCGCCTGGTGTTATCTTCACTAGATTTTCGTTCTTATGTTTGCTTTTAATCGCTAGTGTTTGGGAATAGTTTCCTGATTAAATTTTTAACTTACTTTTGTTCATCTTGCATTCAATGAATATTGAGTTAGTTACAGATTTCTATAAAGACACTTCTAATCTTGTTTTTTTTTTGTTAGTTTTTGTTGTGAGAACTCAACGATAGGCAGACACTTTATCCATCTTACTAGTCTCCAAAAAAATACTTTTTTTAACTTTAGATTCGTAATTAGACTTTGCTTTGTGTTATTCGCCAATTGACATAGTTCAGTGAGTTGTGTGCAGTGGCGTACAATACAGACGGAGGTTGGACATGGAACGTTGTTTTCCAACGACAGATCAAAAGCCAATTTTCTAATTATCTCCACATATTTTTCAGATTACAAAAATTCTCATCGTCTATCATCGTTTTGACTAACTGCTTCCTTGTTTCAATTATGAATATGTTTACCCATAAGTCTTAATACCACTCCATTAATTAGTCTATTTTATGTATAGGTTTTTCTCTGCGCAGATAGGTTTCTTCCATATATATATATTTATACATATATATACATACATACATACATACATACATACATAGAGAGAGAGAGAGAGAGAGCAGAGAAGATATAAAGAGATAGATAGATTTAAAAAAATAGATGTTCACAATTTTGTTATTACTGATCAGTTTCACGACTATCAATCATTGGACAACTATAAAACAAATATATATCATCATATATATTTGTCCGTGTATGTGTGTGTATGCACTCACATGTGTGCCTATGTACGTATGCGTGTGACAAAATTTGACACTGAATGGTTCCATGGTCGCTTCGGTACTATCATCATCGGCAAGAACCTTTGGTTATGGTAAAGTCAAAACAAATTCTGGTAATATAATCACAACAATAAAGTAGACAAATAAAACTGCATGGCCAGGTAGCAGTCCTCTGATTTCTTAGTTCTAACACATATTTATATTGAAAAAAAAATATCGGGAAATAGGAATCACAACCATTCAATTAGTTGAAAAATTCACCTTTTTTTTTTTAATTTTACAATTGACCTGAATTGACCATTTGCGCTCAGGGCAAGCCATAGGATCTCTGGACAAGCCAAACTTGGCTGTCCTCAGTGTCATCAGTTCCATTACAACGGGTAAGCAAACCAAAAATATTTCTGTGAAAGAGTCCTGTAATTTATACAAATGTTAAAAGTGCGTAGCGCATATGACACTATTTTTTTTTACATCTTTTTGGTTTTCGTCATCATCATTGTTTGATCTAAAACACAAATGGCAGAATGTATAATATAGGTCCGTCAATTGTTGTCCACTCAGTTGACCCACATGCAATTGTATCCACAACCGATTGTTTTGCACTCAGTTGTGTCATGCTTAATTCCTTTGTTTGTTCTAGAGGTTATGTTACATATGCAGGCCTAAGGGTGCCACCAACTTCCCCACTCTTTCACTCCATATATATCTCTCTATATATAAATATATATATATGTATGTACATACAATTTATACACATATATATATATTTGCAGGCCGGCCTCTCTCTTTCTCTCCCCTCTCTCTCTCTCTCTTTCTCTCTCTCTCTCTCTCTCTCTCTCTCTCTCTATATATATATATATATATATATATATATATATATATATGTGTGTGTGTGTTCCATCCACAAAATACATCTCATGGATGCACATGTATGCATCTTCATTAATGTCATGTTCCTGGGGTCATTGGCCATCTTGGGTCTTCCAACATCAGATCCTCTCACCCTGGTGATCCAGTCAGTGTTGATGAAATTTCGACCTGCAGCCTTCTAGCTCCTCACTAGTTTCTTCGCATTGGCTGCCGGTATATAATGACACTGCTCTTCAAACGTCTCGCTTACAAGCTTAAAGTCACTAAATCCGAAGGAATATTGATACACGGAGAATGGGTCACTTGACCTAGACGGAGTAAATAGAATGAACAATCAAATTATCTTTATTTCTTGCTACATGCCCAGCTCGTCTCGATGTTTGTTTCCTAATCATTTCTATAATAACTAAAATTGGTTTGTTCTCTGATCCTATATATATATATATATATATATATATATATATATATATATATATCTTTGTACCTATATCTGATCCTATGATATATATTGATGTGTCTGTGTATGTTTGTGTAAGTATCTATCCGTGTGTGTGTTCGTGAGTGTGTAAATGCACAAAATGATTATACTTGCATCCAGTTAATCTGCACTAATCTAAAATCCACTGGTTCGGCAGCGGCTTAAGTGATTTGAATCATGAGATTAATCGGTGGACCAAACTAATCCAAAATCCAATATCTCTCTTATTATGTAAAACAGTACGTTTCAGTCATTGCAGCTATGGTTTACTGTAAGAAGGTCTAGTCAATCTTGATGCATGCGCCGAGACATGTCCTGTCAGACTCAGCCTTAATACAGTGTATTCAACCCTCTTCTTGTTTATTCACTTCTTTTTTTTTTTTGGCTTCCACTTTCTTTTCAATACGCAATGCCTCGTCCAAAACTGTTCGAATTGTAGAAGGCAATGCATTTCTCTCTCAGCATCACGACGCTTTTCTCCCAACAGAAAAAAAAAACGAGTTTATAGTTTTAACTAGACATATATTTTCCTGCGCATTATTTATGGTGGCATTTTTTTTTTAAATTTCAACTTTCCTTTCTTTCTTTCTTTCTTTCTTTATTTATTTATTTATTCATTTATTTATTTATTTATCTATCTATCTAATTATTTATTTATTCATTCATTTTTCTCTCACACTATTCATGTATTTCTATCTTTCTCTCTGCTCGGATAATTTCTTCTTGTAAATCAAAAAGTTTGAAGTTTATTTTGTAAGGTAATAATTGCATGTCTTTTTTCGAAATATCAATGAATATTAGTCAGTTCTGCAATAGAAAAAAAGAACACACGCATACGTACATACATACATACATACATACATACATACATATATACATATATACACAAAATAACATACGTGTACAAATACATACACGCATGCACTGACATATAAATCTCTCTCTCTCTCTCTCTCTCTCTATATATATATATATATATATATATATATATATATATATATATATATAATATGAGTAAGGATTCTTACTCCATTATATTTTAAGCTCTACTCTGAATCAACTGAATGTGTAATGGTGAATGTATCAAGCACTCTATAAAATAAAACTATCACACATCGAATACTGTATCATATTATATTGCATTCCTGATTAGTATTGAGTATATATATATATATATATATATATATATATATATATATATATATATATATATATATATGTGTGTGTGTGTGTGTGTGTGTCACACTGTCTATCACGCGATCAAAACTACCTGAACTTGGGTGCAGACCAACCAAATTTGGTATACAGACTCAATAGACGTTGGGGAAGGTTTCATAGTAAAAAGCTTTAAGAGAAAAAATTAAAAGTTTTAGAGGCAGGCTCTATTTACAATTTAACCATGATTTACTCTCAATGTACACATTCACGTATGCATATCTTCTAATTTTAGATGTTAATATATAATTCTTTAAGGGGCCAAAAGTGAAACCTTCCACCCCTGTTAGGAGGTTGAAGCAAATGTAAACTATCTCCGATTTAAGAGGTCAAAAGTTAAGTGGAACTCTTTTTTTACCCTTAAAGATTCAGACATAAAGGAATCTCCCCACCCCACATTTAAGAGGTCTACAGTGAAGAGAAGTTGTTTTCCCACTTTAAGGGATCAAAATTTAATGGATTTAAAACTCTAGTCCCTTTTTTTTTTTACTCCTTGAATTGTTAACCCGGCGTTGACGGATACTCAAGCTAGAATATACAGATACATGCACACTCTTTTATATAAACATACACACAAATGTACTCACACGTGCATGCATAGATATATGTTTATACACACACACACACACACACACACGCATATACAAACACATACACACACGACACGATGTAAAGCGCTCAACTGGAATTAAAATCAATCCCAGAGCGGTTCAGAATATTTTTTAGTTATTGTCGTCTTCGGTTCAACAATTTCATCTTCATTTCTCATGAATTCTTGATTACTTCTATTATATTTTTACGTTTTGTTTGCCAAAAGGCTCTAATATTTGTGAAAAATAGAAGCTACCTTGTGAGAAAAGCCTTCTTACGGGAAAAGCTCTCGCTTCCATATCATTTGCCTGCTCGAGATCGAGTGACAGCATATTTTCTAAAATCTCCAGCACTTTCCTCAGTATTTTCGTACCTCTGCACAACTGTAGTCTAGACGGTCCCGATCCTTCCTCAAATCTCGAATTCTTTCAATCCTGACAGAATGGCACATGGCTAGGTAGAAGGAACGGGGCAAAGGGGGCCTATTTGCTTTGAGAATTAGTGCTCAGAACCCTGGCATTCTATCCGAGATCAGACAATAATCACTGGTGTAGATGGTGAATATACGACCATCTAAGCCACAAAGAAGGTAATAAATATCTTTTAAGTTGGATTGGTGGTCAGCTTACCTTGAAAACTAGCATTGGAGATCCCAGCTTTTACAAATGAATGAACATTAACGACTGACACGGGTGGTTAACACGCAAATATCTCAATTACGAATTTAGGACGTCTCATCAAGCTTAGTCTGGTTGCTATTTACTATTTAATCACTGTCCCACCACAGCAATATGTGACACAAGGTCGGGCTTAACGTGGGAAGAATTAGTAGTACCTCAAGCTTAGTCTGATGTGTTTGTAATAATGAGCCACCAAGCTAGTACTGTGCTCACTCCACTGGCAAATGGTCTACAAGAGCAGTTTGCTAACTAAGTCTCTACAGTAGGCGACCATTAATTTATTATTCTTAGTAGTTGTTGTAGTAGTATCTACGCTGTTGATATTGGTCGGAAGGACACTGGTATAACCATTATATATTTGCAGGGCTGTACATTTATTTGTTTAAACGTCGCTACGTTGGGATACCTAACCGAATACGAAATTACATTGTACACCAATCGATCGAATCCGACGGTGCCCATCGCTGTTAAGTAAGCCATGATCGAAAATAAGATTCTGGGTGACAGATGGAAGAAAAATAGCCGTAAGAAAAAAGGAGACATGCACGTTTACTGAAGCTGGGATTCGCTGCGCACATAGGTTCAGGATTCGTCCTGTGGCCTCAAGGATTCACCTTTCCCAGTTTCGTGGGGTGAGGATCAATAAGCTCCTCCAATGCACTGAAAGATGAGTGTCAGCCTTGCCCTGACGACTGGTAGCGGGGACTAGAGCGATTTTTGTAACTGCTCGCATGCGGGGCTACACATCAAACCGACCTGCTTTCGTTGAGAAGCTTGGTGAATGGATACGCTCGTTTCCATGAAACCTTTGTTGGAATACGCTGAGATAATACACAAGTTATGGGAGAATAGAAATCTCCCATTGTTATTTCTTCGCCAAACCAGAGCAGGGGTCCTGGCCGTATTCAAAACACGAAACGGATTTTGAGATGAAAGACAAATTGTGGGTCACAAACTCAATAAGGGGCTATTATCTAATTCTTCTTCCTTGGCTCTACCGCTGGTTCCTTCTGCTTTATTTGAAAAGTCTCTTCATCTCGGACTGAAAATATCTCTTTTATCTTTTCTTTGTCTTGTCGTCTGAATTCGCACCTCCTATCCATCGTTTTACCTCAAACCTATACCTGTCTCTTTCGAAACAGTTTCGTCTCTGACCAATCAGAGACTTTGACCCACCCACCCACCCCCCAAAAAATGGTGTATAGCATCAACTTTTCACTTGTTACTAGGGATTCTCCAAAAGACTCTCACCTTTTTTCTCATGGACTTTAACACAGTGGCTCAGATTCTATTACATCGTTACATTGTGCATAATTTGGTAAATAGGAGATTATTTGGCAAAAAAAAATGACAACGTCTAGGTACATCTGATTATTTACCAACGTTGTTTCCTGTGCCGTGATGGAAAAGTTCATTTCCTTAATTTCCTGAAAAGTGGTAGTTGACAGGTTCTTTTTCCGCTGCTCGAGTAAAATAAGCTACGTTTCCATAGATACGTATTGTTGTCTGCTGTCATTGTGAGAGCACGCGTCTGTGGACGTCATTTCCGTTGTTAAGAAACGTACACACAGAATTAGGTTTAAACATGGCTTTGCTTGTATTTTGATATCAGAGCTATTCAATTCAACATTTGATAACAAAATGACAATGGATTTGTTAGACAACCCTTCATTCTCGTACAAATCTTAACTGAATAGGTGATTAGGTAAATGAAAATGTGTCCATCGTTTGTGTGATATCTCTTTAATATCACACAAATCTTAAATGAATAGTGATTGAATAATGTTTTCATTAGTTGTTAACTGGATAAAACTTGAATAAGAACGTATTTATGATTGTTTGACGAAAGTCCAAGTTGAAGATTGAATAGATAACAATGTTTTATCCTTTATCTGACGTCTCTTCAGTTTGATACAAATCCTAATTAAATGGTGATCAAATAAGAATGTTTTTTCAGTTTTTTTAACGTCTCTTCCCTTTCATTCAAATCTTTATTGAATAGTGATTGAATAGAACGGTTTTTTTTATTTGTTCAACGTCCATTCAGTTTTATACAAATCTTGATTGAATAATAATTAAATAAGAACCTTTTCAATTTGATCAGTGTGACTTCAGTTTCATAGAAAGTTTAATTGAATAATAGTCGAATAACAACGTTTTGATTATTTCTATTGTATCCCTTCTGTTGCATAAAAATTTTAATTGAATAGTAATTAAAAACTGTTTTGATTGGTTGTTAGTCGTCTTTTAAATATCATACAAATCTCAATTGAAGCTATATAATCATCATCATCAATCTTTTAACGTCTGTTTTTGTACGTAAATCTTCCTCAGGAACCGCCGTTTTTCTCTATCATGGGCTTCGCAGAGTCAGTATTTTCTAAATTTGTCTAGTTCATCTCTCTGTATCTAGTGATCTGCCGGCCTCAGTTTCACATGTGATCTCTGGGGATCCATGTTGTGAGTCATGATGTCCATCGGTTGTCTGTCATTCTAACAACATGGCCTGCCCATTGCCATTTGAGTTTTCTTATAGATTCTGTGGTGTCTTGTATTGTCGTTTTCTTCCTAATATATTGTGCTATCTTGTGATCTCTCCATGTGAGGTTAAGCATGATTGTCTCATGAGCACGTTGCATATATATGAGGAATATCATTTTTTTTTCTGTTTGTGTTGTGATGGGGTAGCAAAAAGGCGCATGATAAGTGGGTTTATTCTACCACTACATCCTCAAAATCCTCGAACTTAAAGAATAAAACAAATATAGGTGATTTCCAACACATTTTTTAAGTTAGTTTCTCTTCACCTAATCTCATATTCTGATAATTTTTCTTTCAAATTTTTGTAACCTTTCCTTATATTCTGATAACAAATTCTCATGTTTTTTCTTTTATTTGTTTTTTACTCTCCTTCATATTCTGATCACATGTTTGCTGTAAAATTTGTGTCAAACTTGAGCGGAGCATTTACCCCTCTATGGATCGAAAGGAAAGTAAAGACCTTCTTTACTCTCAGAGGTCAAAAGTAGGATAGATATTTCTTTCTTTTGCTGAGGTTAAAAGTGAGGGGATTTTTTCCCTCTTTTCGGGTACACAAAAATGAGGGGAAACTCTCTTTTTAGAATTCCAGATCAAAGGGGACATTTTTTCTTTTTTTATACTAATTATAGAGCAGTTTTCCTTATTTATCTGATCGCAAATAATTATGATATTAATTCGATTCAAAGGCTGTGACTTGAAATCGAGCTCAATCGCCGGCAAAGGCAGCTTTCAAGCGAGTAATAATTCAATAACAATGTTGTTGTTTTTTAATTTGTTTGTCGTCTTTTTAGCAACTCACAAATCCTGACTAAATGATGATGAAATGACCATGTTTTGTTTAGCGTTCTACGTCTTTTTAGTCTCATGCAAGTTTTAATTGAATAAAGATTCAACGTCAATGTTTTATCATTTGTTGACGTCTCTTCTGTATCATACAAATTACAAATGTAATGTTTTTTTCTCTCGTCTCTTTGATATCTTTTCAGTTTGTGGCCATATGAGCAATGGATCGTTCGTACTATTCGGCGTGATCGACAGTTCATCAGTGGAAGTCATCGAAGCTTACAGTCGGCGCTTCCATATGCCATTCGTGTCTCCTGGTCTCTCATTTTCAGTCGATCACGACCAACCAAATTTCGAACTTTACCTGCGACCGGACCACACTCAAGCAGTTATCGACATGGTCAAATTTTACGGGTGGACAAAAGTCCACTATCTATATGACTCCAAAGAAGGTAATGTGCCCATCTTCAACTTTTGATTTGTATTCGCTGTTGTTTCCAGATACAAAAGAAATTATTTAAGCTTTGATCCATGAACAATATCTGGTATCTCACTTTTTCTTTTGTTTTATATATATATATATATATATATATATATATATATATATATATATATATATGTACTTATTCATAAATTGTTCATCTTTTTAATGCACATTATATATATAGAAATATGTATATATATACACATGCATGCATATATACATATATACAAACATATATATATATATATATATATATAACAAATTAGGTTTGCCATATGAAATAATATAATATAAAGCAATGTTTGATATGTGGTGGATTTATTCCATAGAGTGCTTGATACATCCAACTTTAAACCTCAAGTGTCAAGTTGGTTCGAAGAAGAGCTGGAAATTCAAAGAAAGTTGATTCGCTACACAAACATGTGCATTTGTCTGTCCCGTTTGTGCCTTTTCAGGCGAATGATTATGTATGTTTTAGATTCCTTTTGAGGGAATTATGGAAAATTTTTGCGAGTGTTGCTAGGTAGGAGGAGTTAATCTTTTGTTTTATTGTTATTTTGTCTGTCGAGTTTGTAATATATATTTTTTTTGTTGAGGGTTATAAATTAGGAGTCATGGGATACAGTCTGGGTGTTGAGTTATCTGTAAGTGGCTGCTGGGCTGTGTAGTCTATGGGGGTGTCATAATCTTTACCAAGGAGTCATTAGATTTATTACCTATATTAGGCTCCTTTATGGCTATGGTTGGTTGTATTGTTCTTAATTTGCTTAGACAAGGGGAAGTAGATAATGTTGATTAGGTGGTTCTTCGTGATGACTGTGAGTAAACTGTCTATATCACTTTTAGTGAACTAACGTATGGGTTATTGAGTTATATTTGTTAATAAAAAATTTGAGCGATGCTGGCATTTTAATGCTATCTCATTTTTCCTATTTAATAAATCTATTTTAGTTTGTTTTGTTTTTTTTGGGGGGGGGTTGGCTTGGTTGAGTTTTTTTAGCTTTTATAGCTATGTTTTGCTACCATACCCCCTGACACATAATTTATAACCACCAGCAAAACATACATTATGCAAACTCAACAAACAAAATAACGATAAAACAAAAAATAACTCCCTCAACCTTGCAACACCTGTAAACATTTCCCCAAAGTCCCCAACCAGGAATCTAAAACATTCATAATCATTCGCCTGAAGAGGCTAAAACTGGGCAGAAACACAAACCTGTTTGTGTAGCGAATGTACATTCATATATATATATATATATATATATATATATATATATATATATATATATATATATATGAGTGCATACATACATAAATACATATACATATACATGTATACATGTACATATATATGCAAATATATTTATGTACAATTTGTCTATGTATTTGCACATATACATATATTCAAACATATATATATGTGTGAGTGTGATTGAATAGCCGAATTCTGTCTGTAACACTTGCATTGATTCTCGACTGATACCAATCTCTTTCTTCTCGATGCGTTTATATATTTCTACAATAAGATTACTAGCAATGCATTTATACATATAACAGCTCTATGTTGCTAGTAACGCTTCCAGTGTTGGTTACCGCAGATAATCCCTCTTCTTGAATTTTAATGCATAGCATAAAGATTGAGTTCTGAAATTTGCTTAAAAAACAAATGTTTGAGAGACTGAAATGCCAAATCATAGCACACCACACAAAATTAGAACGAGAATAAGAAATGTAACAAATAATAGCCAAACAGGTTTAATTAGTCACTCATTAGAGACCATCACCTGACCGACGTCTTTTGGCAGCATGCTGTGTTTGAAGTGATTGATTATGAATTGAGAAGGGGGAGATCAATGAATAAATCACCTCCCTTGCATTTTGTTGGGTGGTGATCGTTACAAAAAGTCTGAATTAAAAAAACAAAACAAAAACAAAAACAAGCGTAAACTCTGCTGGATGCAAACCAAGAGATCAATATAGCATAAATTAACATTGCAAATCAATACCCCCACTAAAAACATATTAGTGGGTGTATTTAGAAAAAATTCTCTGAGATATGATAAGGAGTAAACATTCAAAATTCCAGCCCTGTAGCTCAATCGGGGCAGCCTGTGGACACTACATTCACGTAGCCAGCCAGCCAGAATCACTTAAAAACCTGAGGAACCTATGTTGACAGTTTCGGTGGACTGTTTCTAACCGAACCAATGGGATGAGTAGTAAGAGAAATGAAGAACATTGAGCCGGTAATTACAAAAAGGAAAGAGTGGAAGGATGCAGACTAATGAACACATGAAAAGAAAAAGAGTTTTTTTTTTAAAATGGAGGTATTAGTAGGGAAAAAGAAAAGTATCATTCGACCACTGCTACAAAAAATATAGACAACCGATGGACATCACGACTCACAACATGGATCCCCCGAGATCACATGCGCAACCGAGGCCGGCAGAATATTAGATGGAGAGACGAGCTGGGCAAGTTCAGGAAGCACTGGCTCTGCGACGCCCATGATAGAGAAGTGTGGCAAATCCTGGGGAAGGTATATGTCCAACGACGGACGTTAAAAGACTGATGATGATGACAAAAAAATATACTATACATTTATTTTACACAATATAGAGTAAAAATTCAACCATACATAAGTAACTAAAAAAAACATGTCTGGTTAGTTATTCAAAAGAAACCGTCAGGTGACCAATATTTTTTGGCGGCAAACCGTGATAGGATGATCAATTGAAATAAAAATGCTAGAAAGGGTGATAAAAGTATAAGTTACATCTCTCTGTTGGGTGGCGATCACTAAAAACGATGCGATTAGTTGTTCCAAGATTCTGAGGTGAAGCATTTTCATGACAACACATATTTTATGATAAATTCAACAAATAACATTGCTTGTCTTCATTGTTTACCACCATTCAAGACAATCAATTTTTCAGTCTGTACATTAAGTTGCTGGAATTTGAAATAAGGGGGTAGCTTCGGATTTAATACGAACAGGCGTTGCATACTTACAACACCTTGACCAATGGGCTATCAAGGCTTCGAATTCTTGAAATTTTATCAAACGAAGAGAGAATAATGCCTATAATAGTGTGAAGAATAACTGGCTCGTCTCGCAGACGACATCGTGTTGTGAGTTTGATTGTGGCTATGTGCCAGACTAAGTTACGCTTAGATTATAAATATATTCACGAACAAATTTATGGAAAGCTAATTAAGGTGTGTTTGTGAATCACATAGAGATCTATACAGGCAGATGCATTTCACACTCACATGCACATACATGTATAAACGTGTGCGTATTCATGCAAGTGTTTGTACATATATGTTCGTGTATCAACTGATGCCCATGTATATATGTGTGCTGTGTGAGTGCGAGAAAATGTTTCTATAAAACCTATATAGAGCAGACGATGTAATGACAAATCAATTATCCATGTTCTAATTTTTTATTTTTTTTACTTCTGTTTCTCGCTTCTCCCTTAATTTTCTAACCTCTTTCCTCTCCTCCGCCTTCCACACCTCATTACTGACGCGTTTGACAACTGCATACATTTATAAACATGTATTTGTGTGTTTTTATGCGCTTGTATTTGTTTATGAATATAATAGAGTTCCTATATATATATATATATATATATATATATAAATATATATATATATATATATATATATATATATATATGTGTGTGTATATATATATATGTATAAGTGTGTGTGTATGTGTGTGTGCATGTGAGTGTGTGTGTGTGTGCTTGTGTTTATGCATGTGAAAATACTTCTATATAGAACAGACGATGTAATGACAAATCAATTACCCCTTAAATTTTTTTTTCTTTCCTTCTTTCACGTCACTTGTTCCTAACTTTTCGAACTATCTTCCTGTCCCACCCCCTTCTTACCTCCCTGCCGTCCGGTTATCTCTCCAATAGATAAAATCTTCAGTTTGTCCGATGTTCAAAAAGAACGGGGTCGACTAATTAACCTTTTTCATCAATAAAATACTAGATATTTCAATCTTATTCAGAAATACAGTTTCGGCGTCTACATACACATGCAAGTAAGTGTTCAAACAAAACGTGATATACACATACATGGCGGCCTATTTGAAAAAAATACATATATATATATATATATTCAGTGACATATACATATATATATATATATATATATGTATACATACACATATATATATATATATATATATATATATATATATATATATATATATATATATATATATATACATATATGCGTATAAACATATGCATGCTTATATGTGTCTTTGAAAGCTTTTGATCTATAGAGAGAGACAGACAGACAGACAGAGACAGAGAGGGCGTATGAAGTTTTACTACTGTGATAACTAACGATCTCTCTATGTAAACTATGTAAATTCATTTGTTTCTGCATTTACACAAAAATGATAAGTAAAATTGTCTTGACAGGAAACTCAGTTGTTTACCATGACACGGTTTTGGAAAATTCGAAGCAATATCGCTATTCCATAATGGCTCCTCTGCAGTATAGGTCAAATACGATTCCTCTCAAGTTATTTTGATCTTATAATCTGGTTATTAGCTTAGATTAATATCAAAGGCTTCAATACCGTTGGAAGATGAAAGGAAGGATATCTTGACTATATAAATCTGAATACCCCGATGTATAGTCTATAAAGCTTTACGGCTGTTAGAACAAACGATTTTAATATGTACACCGAGATTCACTTGTTTCTGCATTTACACAAAAATCCAAGATTGAATCTGGCATGAAGGTTTTGATATTCACATGGGTGAACACTCAACAGAAGTGACATGAAGAACTAATAGCATCCGTTTAATACTCATTGATCCCTCATTGCCGAATAAGTTTTTTGCATAGCCTACGTAAATAAACACTTTTTCCAGAAAAAAATAAATTAGGTGTAGTGTAAAATAACATTCACATATAAGACATTATGATACTGCCCTGTATAGAATAACATACAGTGTGTATTATGAAACTGCTGTAAAAAATGATAAAACAAAGTTGAATATTAAAATCAAAGCTTATGGTGGGGTGGTGTTTGATCCACACACATGGGGAACCTTGTAAATATAACTGCTTTGTTTTTAAATCCCCAAAACGGTTACATGGTAAGCAACTGATGATCTAAACCTGAACAATTCGGAACATACAATCATAATATCTGATTCTGCGTAAAGCATAGAACTCACTGGAAAATATGAAATGCATTAAGAGATATAAATATGAAATATATATATATATATATATATATATATATATATATATATGTATATGTGTGTATGTAAATACTTATGCGTACACTCTCTCACACATATATACATACATGCACATGGATGTATATATACGAATGCTCATACATACTATTGAAAATGAAAAATAAATACACATATGCATGTATTGTTTATGTGTATGAATACAATAGTGTGAGCTTGAATATGTCCCTGTACATATATATATATATATATATATATATATATATATATATATATATATATATATATATATAATACCCGTAAAATGGACGGGATTATCCATGCATAAGTAAATTATGGGAAAATATATTTTGATATACACGTATTTGTTTTAGAAAAGAATGTACACAAACAAAATTTATTTTTCTCACCAGAAAAATATATTTCATTCGAAGTATGTGTTTTCTGAAACTCATCATATTTTCTGTTTAACGATTTCAAAACAATAAAGCAATAGAATTGGGTAAGAACAAATTTCTTTTTTAATATAAGAAATCCATCAGGCATATTCATGAAAAATCATAAATGCTTATATTTGTTCTATGTCCATTGCAAAGATATCAGCAACAGCAGCAGCAGCAGTATTAGTAACAATGTCGTCGACTAAAAACACGGCCATGTATTCAGTTAACAGAATGATGAGAAATTGAATTGTGGTACAGTCTCGTGTCAAAAGAAACATTACTATTTTCTGCTTCGAATTGTGCAACACTCTTGCGCCGAAAGAAATATTACCATTTTCTACTTCGAATGACACTCAAGGACAGAGATTGATATTTGCTGGCCCGCGAGGGGCTTGGCTCCATGTTTGCCCCTCTTCTCCAACATTTAGTGCAGTAGTTCTCAACTTGCAGGCTATGAACCTGTTGACTGGGCAGACTATTCGAAATTATTTTTCTCCTGATGAGTGCATATCTGTATTTTATGGTTCATGTAGTTACTTGGGGCGGGGCCGTGATTTTAGGAGTACTGCTGTCTCAAAATTTGTAGTAATTGGAAATACTGATAATTTGTAAATATTTCTATGACACGAAATTTTGCAGATTCAGGGTGCAGGAGGCTTTGCTCTAGGATACCCCCCAAAAAAAAACATTTGGTGTAGTCGCTCCCATCCTTCGTGCCGTGTGATCCTGTGAGTCAAACAAGACATTAATGGTGTTTCGAAGGCAGACCCCTCAAAAGCCTTGGGTCCGTGGGCTTGTTGACTAGGCAGACCATTCAAACGATTTTTGATAGGAACATGTCTGTAGTTCATGGCTTAAGTGGTTATTCAAAAACATTTTTCGGTGAATTATGATCCCAGTAGATACTTGTAGGGGACACTGTTATCTCCATAATTGAGAATTCTAAAAAAATACAGGAGTCATTACAGATTAAAATTAGTTGATTTGAAGTTTACAACTCGTTCATTTGTTATATTGTACACTTTCTTATTGAAGTCGAACGACTAAGATATATCCACAACACGGAGCAAATCTTTTGTAGAGACGCTTTCTGGATATCCTCTTTACAACATCAACAAAAATCGCCGTATTAATTCAGACTTCTTGACAATGAAATTCTGTTCCGTTTTCTGAAGTTTTGGAATTCGTTATTGTTTTTTGTTTTTGTTTTTTTCAAGTATGGCATTGAGCTCCTTCTTCTATCATGAGTGTGAAGCTTTTGTCTAAATAACCCTCGATTAATCTCATCATGAGGGTACAGCTGGCCTAAGGTTTAAATGCGCGGAAGAATTCCAAACCAAAAGTGGAGCCCCAAAGGCAGACTGGTTCCACTACTTCCAATAGGTCTGGCCCATGTCAATTGCTGCGGGTACCAAGTCAACCAGCACACCCTGTCGTATGTTACTTGGTTAGGCATTGCAAAGTAATTTCATTATCTTGAGAAAGAGAAGTACTCAGTTTGCACCTACACGATCTACTATGTCATGGGTTGAATTGGAATTGGAATTGGAAATGTTTTTAAAAAAAGGTTCCTCTAACTAAACGGATATTTTATTCTGTAATGTAATTCACTATACACTCCGAAAACCTTGAATGACCAGTGGTCAAGGTTTCTCCCCTCAATATAATTGTGTATCCTCCACGTTTGATAGGTGGTTGCTGTTGGTCAAAACAAAATTCTTATCGGTGCACTCTCCAGATCCAAACTTGTCTGCAGATGAGGGCTAATCTAAAAAGATGTCAGAGTGCCAAATCTCCAGCGGCCTGTTCACCATCACAATTAACTCTTATGATAACCATGGGGAACGCCTGGTCAAAATAACCCATTTGATTAAGATAGATAGAATCTTATTTCATGTTCAGGAGGAGAGAGACCATTAGGGAATCGGTTCATCTCGAATTTATCAAGGGAATAGAAGTGCCCATCAAAACATAATTTACCCATCAAATAGTCTCCGGGAATATTTCATAAGGTTTTATCAACAAATTTCGATGCAACTCACTTTTATTTTTTCTTCTATGAATCTCATCATTTCTTTTCATTTTTGATTGATATTTTTTTTTACGCACTGGCCATAATTATTAAAACCTCTTGACACTACATTCATGATTTCTCTTTTTCTTTTTATGTTTTCTTGATGAATTTTCGTTTTTTTTCCCCTCACGTTGGTCATCTCAGATTAAAGGAGGTAGCATAATTGTCAATCAAAACACAATTCATGAATCAATAATAATAATATAATGTTTTTCTTTCATGAATTCTCTTATTTCTTTTCATTTTCGATAAATAAAATATTGTTTTTTAGGGATTTTTTTCACACTATGGTGGTTTGGATTTATCGAGGGAGGAAAATTCTGAACGTAACTTGCTGTTTTTCTTTCATGAGTTCTCTTGTTTCTTTTCATTCTTAATCAACAAAAGATTCAAAGAAATAAACAAGTCAAAACAATTCTCAAAAAGCAATTTACTCATAGTAATGATTATACATAGCATCGATTTCCTTTGGTCTCGCTTCATGAATTCTTATAATTTCTTTCCATTTTTAAATCATAAAAAAATATGCAAAAATATTGGCTTCGTACTTTTCGGCCAGTCTGGAGGGAAAAAATATAATTCGAGAAGGCCAGGGCGTGGAAAAACAAATATCTATCTATTAAAAATGAAAAGGAACAAGAGAATGATGGACGATTTATGTTTCGATGGACAGTGTCGGCCTCAGTTTCTTATGTGATCTCTGGGGATCCATGTTGTGAGATCTGATGTCCATCGGTTGTCGGAGAGTTATCCTCCTTTGATAAATTCGTAAAGGGCAGATTTCCTGATGAGCACTTTTCTGGGGTCCAATAATATCTTGCTTGGTGAGGCTTCCTGATGGGCACTTCTGGGACGAACAAAAACGACAGTGGGCAACTTCGAGATTGGCAGTTTGTGAAAATAAATGAAAAACGAACTTTGTCACATAAGATAGCGTAGGGATTTAGACGAGTTCAGAAGACGTCGTGACGCCATGATTGAAGAGTCTGACGGACGTTGCTGAACTCCCAACAACGGACGTCAATCGATGATGATGATGATGATGATGATGATGTGCAGAAAACAAATTCAATCTGTCGCTTTATTCGGACGACATTCCGGTGTCCTAGTGGACAAATACTCAAGGGATGTGAAGAGGACTCTGGCTGGGTCCTACTGGTTGACGACTATCCGTATGGGAGAATCAGGTGTGCGAGATTGATCCTTTTCCTCCTTTCTCTGTTGACAGTCGAGGTGATCTCTGACCTTGACACTCTCTTGGTCGCTCCTATAACACATCTTATCACCAGCTGCCATTCTTAATAAAGTTCTTTTGTCTTGCAACCTGACCGGAGAATCACCCTCGCTGAGACGAGACCGATTCTTGTCGCCCAAGGCGACCCACTTCACCCTAAATGATCGATAGTTTTTGTCAATCCAACTTATATTATTTTTTTTTTTTTGTTCGTGAATAAGTTCTTCCATCATACTTTTGAAAAGGTTCACTTCAACAAGCTTATACAGCTGGAAAATTGACACAAGTCAGACTGGTTTCAATATATTTTTTGATTTTGTATTTTTTAATCTTTGGTCTGACGATGATAGAGAATTAACTTTTTAAATTTATCCATTACTTTTTGCAATCTCTCTCTCTCTCTCTCTCTCTATATATATATATATATATATATATATATATGTGTGTGTGTGTGTGTGTGTGTGTGTGTGTGTGTCTGTATCTGTGTCTGTGTATGTGTATGTGTGTAATTATTTATGTCAGATAATTATGTATCCATTTCATGATTATATGATTGTCCGCGTTGAGATACGAATAGTGCAGATATAGAGTGTGGATGAACAAAATGAAAATTTGGAGTTAAAGCGGACTTTTACATCACCGACAGCTATTTAGCTCAACGTTAAAAAAACTCACCGACCGCAGGTTTGATTCCTGCAACAGTCCCATTTTCTTTAATCGTTTATTCTATTTACGCTGTGTAAGCCAAATGATACATCAACCGTGTGAGAACAGGAGACTGTTTCAAAGTAATATGACGTATTTATAATTATATAAAGTGATTGGCTACTGTTTTCCATCAACTATCTATTTATCTTTTCTTTGTCTTTGCACTGTCAATAGGTAGATAGATCGTAACCACCCTTTTAATCTCACTCGATGATTCATTGTATATTTGACTTCGGTGTTTGTTATCACTGTTTAAGCCGAGGTAAACGCTCGGAATTTGAATAATTGTGGTGGAGTCACGTAGTGGGAGATTTCTGTAGATATAGATGATTGACTACCAAGTTGATTGTTCTTGTGTTCCGTTGTTTTTCTTTTTAATTGTCCTTCTAAATAAAACAACATTAAACACGACATATGCAACCGGAAGTCACGCTTTATTTTAGCGAAAGTTTAACATCTTCTCAATGGTAAGACTATGGGGATTGCTCAGGTTCTTGAGATGGAAACACTGTCTGTTGAGGAGATGAATACGGAATTCTTGCGCATGGAAGAATCAAACAGTGAAGAAGACCCCCCCCCTTCTCTCTCTCTCTGTTTCTCTCTCTCTCACACAGACACACACTCTGCCGCTACTCTACACCACATTTTGTTTTCACCAGTGACACGATCCAATAAGTACCCGTCTATAGACATCCAGATCAGTCTTTTATCGTCCGTTATCGGATATAGACCTTCCCCATGATCCACCACACCTCTGTATCGTGGGCGTCGCGGGGCCAATATTTTCCAAACCTCTCCAGTTTCGCCATATCATATTTTGCCGGCCTGCTGTTCCCCATGTGATCTCTGTTTTGTGCCATGATGTCCATCGGTTGTCTGCCATTTTGCAACATAACCAGCCTATTGCCATTCTTGTTTCCCAATGGTTTCCATGATGTCTAAGACTCCTGTTTTTCCCCCTAATATACTATGCTGTCTTGTGATCTCTCCATGTGAGGTTGAGCGTGATTCTTTCATGTGCACGTTGTATGGTTCTCAGTTTGAGGGTCAGTCTCTTGGTTAGGTTCCATATTTCTGATCCATTGGTAACTATCGGGGAAATGCATTGGTCGTATACTCTTATTTTCACGACATATGGGATTTTCTTATTATTGAAAGTTGAGCTTGTTCTGCTAAAGGCTGGGCGTTCTACAGTGATTCTTTGCTTGATTTCTTTTTCTTTTGAAGATTCCATGGAAATGTATAATCGTAAGTAGATGCAGTAGTCTACTTTGCCCAGCTTTGCGTTTCTTCCCGATTATCAAATTCGTCCAAATATATATGGTTCCAAAATATGAATGCAGTTTGCTAGGCAAGGACAAATTTACAGAGTTGAAAAAAAAGTTAAATAGGGATAGTTTAGTTTACATTGCAAATCCATACAAACAAAACAACCTTCATTTTATCTCTGCTCCCTCGTTACAGTTTTATTTTTTCAATCTATTTTCTGGATTTACAGAAGCCACCATTTTTATTGGTTACCCGAGTATGTGTCGACTGACACTCACTTTGCACTAATTCCCCCGGGAAAGGCACAAAACCACTTCTCCCTCCTGCTATGGGTGTGAGGTGCGCTAGTACTTTCTCCCAGTAAAACCTAGTTAATGACGCTTCAGTGCAGACTTACCGGATTGGTTTTCTCAAAATTGGACAAACATATATATGTATATAGTATATGTGGTACGGATCAGATTTGCCTGATGAGGCCCGAAACGAGATAGTTTGTGTAGCGATTCCACAATATATATATATATATATATATATATATATATATATATATATATATATATATATATATATATATATATATATCATTGTGTAGTCCACAGACAGCTGGTTCGATGTATTACATCTCTTCAGTGTGGCTATAGACTTTCCATTATCCCATCCAGTAACAGAATTGAAACCTCTGCTTCAGACTCGGAGGCCGATATTCTACATCTGAGCTATGGAAACAGTGCAGCTGAATTTAAGCGATATATTTATTTACACATAAATTCCCCATCCAACAGTGCTGTATTCTGTGTCTCAATCAGAACATTATTTGCTTCAATTACTTTCTTCTTCTAGCTATAGTAATAGAGGCACATCACTTTTGTAATATTTTACTTTAGATTAGATTAAAAACGATAAATTCTTCCACACAACTGCATGATGATGTAAATCAAAAGTATGTCTATTGACTGTTCCTGGTTGTCTTACGAATCGTGCATTCAGACTCGATATTTCTTATCGGTCAATATTAATCTTTCGTTATGATCAGAAAACTTTCGTTCACAGAATCACTTTAAAACAAATAGAAAATATATCTTTTCGAAATTGAAAAACTAAAATGAAAATGAAATGCTATTATCATTTCTCTGCGACTTTAACAATGAAGGTACTTTCCAGGAAAATTCTGGCTGTTTTTATCCTAATAATGTTCTCCAGTAATAAAATCGTAATGAAAAGAGCAGTTTGTTTGAGAAATAGTTTTCTTGTACAAGTATTTCCTAATATCTCAGCCTCGAGATAAAATTCTAAATTGCTGAATCGAGTTGAACTCTTTATACTGTCTGCTGACAATTCAATTCTAGTCCTAATGCCATCGATAAAAGCATGAATTCGACCTTCCCAACGCCCGGTCTCATCACTAGTCGTTTTGATCCCGGTGTTCTTTGCATGGAAAAGACAGCATGGGAGCAAAAATACCTGTAAAATCTTGTTAGGTTGATCACACAATGAGGAAATTATTATGGTCAGATTATTTGGTCACTTCTGTTTTCCCTATGGTTATTTTACAGTACTTCAATTTCGCTCAGATCAAAGTCAATTCTAAAAGTATTCATCGCCAAACTGAGCATTTTTTTTTCATCAAGCACAGATCATGTCGAGCTAATGTAGTTAGGCTCAGTGGAAGAAACTTAGCCACAAGTAGCAGCTTCGTCTCTGCAGGTTGTCTTTTCCGTATTGTCAGCTAATTGAGCTTAATTAAAATTGACAGTTGGTGATAAGGATATGCGCATATAATGTGTGATCGAGAAAACGTTGACCTTATTTGCAACGAAGTAAAGAAAGGGAGAACGAGAGAAAATACCCTCGACTGATTCTCCCACAGGCTACAACTGCGTAACAGTAAATCAGGAAAGGACTAAGTCCGTATCATCTCTCCTATCGGATAAATCTCCACCTCTAATTATTGTCAACTCTGTTGTTTGAAACTGAGGAGCTCTCTGACTGAAAAAAAAAACGAAATAAATGGATAGAAAATGTCAATAAAAGACTTCCATTGAGATTTGAACTCGCATCCCTTATCATTTCGTTAGTGCGACCAAAGAACCAACAATCGTCGGTCAAATTATCGTTTAGCTACATTCTTCTCCTCTTTGATTTACTGCCAGGCCATATTGTTTGTTTAATTACTTGGGTTGAATTCTCAAAGCTTATTTTTCATTTTCAATCAATAGCACTAACTCAACCATCGTATAATTGTAAGAAGGAAAAAAAAAAAAAACAATCTGAGCGTTGCCATAAAGGGCAAAGAATAAAATTGAAGATATACAATTCTTATACATGAGAAAATAATAATGAGAATTTGATATTTTTGTTTACGTCGTGTTTGTGTCGAGTTTATTCAGTCGGACATTTTTTGAAAACTCAAAACAGAAAACTCGGTGCAAAACCTCAGCAAGTCTTTCTACCAAACGTCTCTTTATCAAAAACTCTCCAGTATACTTTCAATTACCACAACCCTTACATTCAAGACACTCGCAGATTTCAGCCACAGAACTCAACACAATGATTTTATATCCCTGAATTTTTGAGATGAGGTATTATTATTATTTCTATTAATGTGTCCATGTGTACATAGCGTAGTGGGTACAAAATCAGACAAATTACCGCAAGTAATCTGATGGTTCCAGGTTCAATCCCAGTGTGAGACGTTAATAATAATACTAATGCTAAGAGGGGAGTGCGGTCAATATACCCCTGTCGGTTAAATAAAGGGTTCGGTTCGTTACATCCCCACACCTACCGTAGAGTACAACGGCCGAAACATTGTATAAAAAACAACCAAGATGAGGATGGTCCGAATAATTATAGAAATAACAAATATTTTATCCTATTACCAGCCAAATTCGAAGTGTCGCTATCATTTGTAGTGTTGTTCTCAGTGGTATAAATGATTTTGTCATCACTCTAAGATTCGTCGGTATCTGTCAGTCTTGAAAGACTATGAATCTGCACCCGGAAAGTCTTTACTCTTAGTCTCTCTCGGACTCAGGCTTTGGCAAAGGTGTATGGAAGACCGGCTGTTGCCCATTTGGCAAATACCTCCTCTATACGCAATGTCTCGTCACAAGAGTTGCGAGAACGAGACTGGAGCCAACGTTGGAGTGTCTGAAGGACTCTTGTATCTGTTTTTTTTTATTCTTTCTCGTCTTTCTCCTCTATTGGTTGCGTAGAGACCCCATTATCCCCTACTATTTTATCAGTGAGTGGGGATAGTGGAGATGGATTCATGTCTTTCCTAAAGGGATTAGAGCGGAGAGAACGTCTGTAGCCTCGACCGGACTTTAAACTCATCAAGCCTATTCCATTGTTCATACCATTAACCGTTACGCCAGTCCTCTCTTATAGTACTCAAGATGCAGTTTAAAAAATAAAGATTTACTAGCGCAAATGACATCGAATCATAAAAAGAGGCGACTAATCAATAATGTTACACTTTGGATTATAACTAATTAACCCTCATGAGAAAAATCGCGGATATATTTGAATTTTTTTCAGATGACTTCTAAGAATATAAACTACTGAATTCGTTTGAGAGGAAGGGTCCTTTTTTTTCAAACGATGGGCTGGAGATGTTTCTATCAGCAAAATTGTTACTTTTAGATGGAAGAGCCCATTGGCACAGACATTGTTCATCATGTAAGTAGATGATGAAACGACTGGTTATTCGACTTGAATTCCGACAGCTCCATCGCCACATTTGATTCTCTGTTGCAGATTTGTTTCGGAATTGAATCGAAAACGAGGCTACTGAAAGCGAACTACCATAACCATCATGGCTGACCCTTGTTCTGTTGGCGCCTACAGCAGTCAGTAAGGCGTCTCTAACATAAGTGTTCTTCGTCGCCTGCTCAGCGAGACGCACGGATTGTTCAAGCATTTCAAACCAACGAATTTCGTTTGAGCCAACTATGAAAAAAAATAGATTTTCGTTGCTATTAGATTCATCTAAATCGATTCAATAATCACGGTAGTGTTCATAATGCCACAGTCATCCTTTGTTCTATGAGTGTTGATAGATATATTGTCTGTTATAATTTTCTTCGTTATTTGCATTATTGTTGATAGAATAATTATGTTTCGTCTATATCAGTGCCTTTTCATTATCTTTCCCTTTTATGTTCAGATATTTTCATACAATAACATTTATTATCTATTTCTCCAATGTTACGAATCTCAAATGAGTTCAGAAAGAGGCCATGCGATAATAGTTCTCCAAGAGACATATTTAGTATTCGCCACATCTTTACTGTGTCAGATTCTGAATTGGTCTAATCTTCTATCGATTTATTAAAGATATTTTCCAATAACTGTCACTTTCTGTCTGAACGTCTGAAATGAAGCATTATCATTTTTGTACACAACGTTTCAGCCATAGTGCCCTCCGACCTTTTTCAAGAGTCTGTCGTAATTGGTAACTTTCGAGCCATACCCTCTGTCCAATCCAGGGAGTAGATTGTTTTCATTCCGCTGTCCATGCTAGGGGATTGCTCATGTTATTCAATTCTTCCTGATCATTTCGTCCTTGCTGTGTCGCTTGTCGCCCTCATGCACTGAAGTAGATCATATAATTTTTTTTTTTTTTTTTGCTCTACTCGACCCAGGGATTGAAATCACGAACGCCTGGCCGTTTACTAGATAAGTTTAACCAACGTTTTTGATCCACTGGGCCGTTTAAATTAATAAAAACATAAACAAAAATATTTTAAAGTAAAAAAGAAATATCTCGAAATATTCAGAAAAATATAATTTTTTTTTTTTAATCCACCTGAAAATGTTGAATGGATATTTTGAAACGATAAGAGATAAGGAGGTTTATATGCAGTTAAGGAGTATATTGTTTCAATAAAATGAGTAAAGATTCGTCAAAATTGAAAAAAACAACATTTTGATCCAATCTCATACGCGATCAGATGAGGTCAGGTCGGCTCCAAATTTGTCTCGAAAAGGGATACGGTTCGGCCAATTGTTAGTTTCCAAGAAGCAAAACTATGGCCTACAATTTGGAACATGCATACACTTTTATATATACATAAATGAGCGACTGTAATAACTATCAGATGGTGTCGTGAGATGTCTGAAATTGTTTTTTTGTTTTTTTTTTCTTTATGTCTTTCTTTTTTCACTTCTGTTCATGTCAAACTATGTCAATAAAAATTGTGCTTGTCACTTTAACACAGAGAAAAAATTGCCCAAAAGACAAGCATGAGATTTAAATCAATGTATCTGTCGTTCAGCCCAGGGCAGATCAATAAAAAAAGATTCTTTTGATATTATAAGCGAATCAGAAAAGTAGATTAAAACGCTCTTTTACAGGAACGACGCGAAGCATTCACACTTTTTTTCTTGTCACTTTCAAATTTCCTCTTTCCGCCACTTCTATCTTCTCTCGATACATTTATAGCAACAAGCATAATAAGCATATCTACGCATGCCTGACTATTAGAGTGCCTAAATCAGTGATTCTAAACGTGAGCTGCGTACCCTAAATGGGGACAATTTCAGCATATTTGAAAGCAATCTGGAATTAGCACGCGAAGACTGAAACGCGTTCCTTGGCTCGAACCTGAGCTGTGTTAAGGCTTAAACGAGTTATTCCTATTTATACAATACTAATATTTCCTAATAACACATTACGATCAAATATTTATTTAACCATATTTCCCTTAATAATCGATGCTTAAATCTTCAACTTTGTGAGGTACAGAAATGGCGAAGAAATAGTGTTGTTTCTAAATTTCCCACAACGTAGTAATTATATAAAAACAAAATAAGTTTATTTCTCGTTGATTTAAATTTTTCCCCTTCATTTAAACTTCAGAGTTTTAGCATATTTCTGAATTTGATATTTTATTGTCCAATTCTAGTGAGAGTTGACTTTATTTGACTCTGTAGCAAGAAGAATCTTCACTTAATTTAAGGAAGTGAACTCTTCACTTTTGTCTCCCCACTTCGTATTAAAACAAAGCGAGGTATGCTATTAACATTGTCCTACTGTGATTCGAAATCACGACTAAGTGATTCCTTGGTGGTTCTCTTACAAACTGAACCAAACTGACATGTCTTATACATCTACTAATCTATTTATTACTTATACGATACCAAAGATGCAGTGACTATCTCCAGTTAGAATAGAAGTATGAGTAGAATTTGCCCTGTCTTAACCTGGTTTGTCCATGTACATTTTCCAAACCAAATTTCTTTTTTATTTTACTGAAGAAAGCGTCAAATATTTTGGGCCATCAAAGCTGAACATGAAGCAATAATGGCTGAGAACCACTACTCTAAACGGTTACCTGTTAGTACAGTGGTTAGTACAAAGGATTTTTGAGACAGACTCTTAAGGTCAAGCAATAGAAAAGAAAAGAGAAGTCCTCAGACATCTAAGTAAGGTTGAAAAGGAAGCGAAATATCGACTGATTTAGTGATTGATGCTCATACATATATATATATATATATATATATATATATATATATATATATATATATGGGGGGGTCTGTGTATGTGTGTGTATGTGTGTGTGTGCGTGTATATATATATATATATATATAGAGAGAGAGAGAGAGAGAGAGATGTCAGTTTTCAGTTTGCTTGTTTTCAGTACATTAACAGGCATAGATGATGGTTACTATTTATACTATAAAGGATACAGGTGGAAAGGAGAGGGGAGATAATAAAGTTTGGTAGTAGAAAAATGAGAAAAGAGAAAGTTAGGTAGTTTAATAAGAGGATATAAAGGGAGCAGGGCTGATGGCTGCGACTGATATCCTGCGATAGAGACACTCTCTGTTCTTATCATATATTTGATTAACATTTATTTTACTTTGTCTGGAAATTACCGACCTTGCTAGACATCAAGTCTTTCTTTTCTTTTCACTCTTTTTTTTTTTTTTTTTTTTGTATTGATGATAATGTCTTTTTTGAGCTTGCTATTTTCATTTCTGGCTATATTTGCTTCAAGGCAGATATGTCCATCAGAACTAATTGGTGTATATGTTGCCGTCGCAATCATACTCGCTTGTTTGATACTACGGTTTTGTATCTAAATTTGCTTAAACGTAGCTGCCTCGTTTGGGGTTCATTGTTCCTTGTATCGTGCTATTTGAAGGAATTCATTATAATGATTTGTGACTCTCTATTCTTGTAGAGTATGCTCTCCGTATTGTCCAGCTCATTAAAATTTCTATTTACTTCATTTCAAAGACTTGAAATAAAAAGCCTAAAAATCAGAACATAGATGCGTTAGTTATTTTCTTGAGTGAAGATCTCACAAGGGCAGTGTTGCTAAATTCATTTTCAGTTTTCATCTCAAATTGAGTCAAAAAATATCTAGAAACATTCGGATTATTTTGATATATATATATACATCCAAAATCTAGGATATACATTACATATTGTTAATAAATTGACGGTGACTTTTGTCTTCAACATCTATTTCAGTAATGTTAGTTGATTTATTAAAAATATCTAGGTTAATTTTAATAGATAAAAATGTCTGTCATAAAGCTATGGTTAGCAAGCAGATCCCAGAATGGTAAATCGATTCCTCGCATACATAAATAATGTGGCCTTATGCCAAACTAAGCCAGGCTTCGAGAATATCAGTTACTGTCCGAAAACGTTCAAGTGTGTCAATCCTATTGTTGCTTTTGTGCGTGTGTGTGTGTGTGTTTCGGCGAGCCGTTATGGAGGCACTCTCTTCAGCACTCTATTCTCCTGTATCCCACCCTCACACACGCAAACACTAACCCAACCCCCAACGACCAACCCTCGTACAACATCATCACGATACAAGTTGGTAAACTTTTTACCGTATAGATTAAATTTGTTCTACACCATTTCGACTTACGAAAGATTGAAAAAAAAAAACATTTCCTTGTGAGTAGCTGGATAATCATTTACTCAGAATTGTGCTCAAGCTTGGCACAAATTCCCAAGTGACAAATCGAAGTTTCTTTATAAAGAACTTTTTTTTCTATAAGAAAATAAAAGTCGACCAACCATCAACTTGTAAATTACCTGACAGATGTGTAATATATATGGAAATACGTCGCAAAGTTCCCTGGAGTTTTCCTGACAACCACGGGGAACTTACTGATATGTTAGGCTGTGCGCGTATAGTATAAACCTCAGAACGATCTGCACATACAAATTGAGAACCTGTCTGGCGTTCTTGCGATTTCTTTAAATCAAATCTTTTTTTGTGAAAAAGAAATGATTAGGAATAATCAATTCGAAAAATTATTCTGATGATAAAATGTCTGTATAAGTACGTACATACATATAGACATAGATGGATGGATAGAAACTTATTACGCTGGCTGTCATTGTTTTGTAACGATTTCCCTTTGAAAAAATCTGAGATCCCTAGGAATTGATAATTCAGATTGAAAGAATCATATTGCTAGGCTCCAAAAATTTGGTGAAAAACTAAGTCTGGTCCAATGGTTTCGAAACTGGGATTTACAGACCACTGGGGATCCGTCAAATAATACTTGGGTTCTGCAGCATTACTCCCTCTTGCCTTGAGTCCCTGTCAGCTTCCAAAGTCATAATCTAACGAGGGGCTTTATTGGAAGCAAAACTGTAGATGCATTTCAACAACATGTATATGTGGTCGAAGGCAGGAACATGCACAATCACAACTTCAACTTTCACCAAGCTGTGATGACTCACCACATGGATTCCCAGAGATCACATGCAAAACTGAGGTCGGCAGAATACAAGATGGATTGACAAAACTTAATCAATTCAGAAAGTGTTGGCTCTGCGACGCCCACGATAGAGTTGCAGCGAATCCTGGGGAAGGTCCAACGACGGACGATAAATGACCGATGATGATGATTATGTGTGTTCGTCAGCACGTGCGTGGTGATTATTCTTTCATGCGTGGGAGTAGTTGCGTGTGTGTGTGAAGGGGGTAAAAGAGTGTGTTATTGACGCAATTTGTATGTTCATGTATGTGCGAAAAATGTTTATACATATATGCATCGTCATCTGTATATCGTTGTGCAAGATAGGTGTGTGCATGAGTGGGGAGTTCTCAATGTGTGTGCTGTGTTCATTTCGTGGACATGTTGAGATGGTGAGTGCTAACCTGCACCAATGGGGGGTGCTGTGCTCGTTCTGTAAAAATTGATAATATGTTGTTTAGCTATCAACCTGGCTAAATGTTGTTGTATAATGTCGTTTATCGCTATCATTGAGTATTAGACGATCTGGCAATTTTTTGGATGGATGTATTCGATCATCTTGGCTTGTTCAAGATTGGAATTGTATCTTTTTTCATTGCAAAGCGATATATATATATATATATATATATATATATATATATATATATATATATATATTGTGCGATGTGATATATATATATATATATATATATATATATATATATATATATATATATATCATCATCATCAGTCTTTTAACGTCCGCCGTTGGTGGATGTAGAACTTCCTCAGGATTCGCTACAATTCTCTATCACGGATGTCGCAGAGCCAGTATTTCCTGAATTTGTCTAGGTCATCTCCCCATCTTGTGTTCACTCGGCCTCAGTTTTTCGTGTGATCTCTGGGGATCCATGTTGTGAGTCGTGATGTCCATCGGTTGTCTTTCAATCTCACAACATGGCCTGCCAATTTCTATTTGAGTTTTTTTAATAGTCTGTATGATGTCTCGGACTCCCGTTTTCTTCCTGATATACTGTGCTGTCTTGTGATCTCTCCATGTAAGATTGAGCATGATTCTCTCATGCACACGTTGCATGCTTCTCAGTTTGTAGGTCTATCTCCTGGTTACGTTCCATGTTTCAGCTCCATAAGTGACTATCGGGAGAATGTATTGGTTGTATACTCTTCTTTTTATGTATATATTAAGAGAGACGTGATACGATATACACATACACTAAAAAGAAAGAAAATGGGTGACTTAATCTAATTCAATTCACGTAGAATTCACTCCTGGAAGTGATTCAGGTTTGTTTTTATTATTCAAGAAGTGTTCGAGACAAAGCTGATTTTCACCTGTATAGGTTGTGATGACTCGCTTGCTTCAAAGACATGCGACTCAACCTGAGGGGAAAAGATTTCTCCTCCGAATTTTCAAAAGCATCCACTATTCAGAGATATTCCTTTTCCAAACGAGAAGACATCATTCACATACGGCAACTGAGAATAATCAACAAGTATTCGTGGATGGTTTAGGAAACAGAGTATTCAATTTCTTTGGAAAGCTCCAAATCATGTTGAATAGATAAGCTAGAACGAATTCTTATGGCGTCTGGTTCCTTTAGTCATATTCAATATGATATAATGTTTTCTGGTTAGTTCGGTTTAGTCTGAAGGAGAAAGTTTTGAAAGAAATCGTTCGAAACATCGGTTTTTTTTGGCTTTTGAATGGTCGACGCTTTGTTTTTCTGCAACCACTGGAGTGGTTTTGTGTGCCCAGCTCAGCAATGACCCTAAGTTTGAAGTCGTCAATCACAGAATGTCGTCCACGTCTCCAAGGCTCTCATCTCCAGTTCGAGATTTTTTGAATCAATGTTTAGCTGTACATTCATTGATGGTCACCTCACCAAATACTTGGTTGATATTGCGAGCAGTGTCCGCTGCTTTACATTCCAATTTGAACTCGTATAACAAAATTGTTTGAATTAGCTAAATGAAGTACAGTTTTTATGAACGCTTGATATCATTACCATCAACCTTTTAGCATCTGTCGTTTGACATTGACTTTCTCCAAGATTCGATAGATCTCTCTATCGTGGGCGTCACGGAGCTAGTACTTTCTGAATTCATGTAGTTCGTCACACCATTTCATATTTTGTTGGCTCCCGTTTTTAATGTGATCTCTGGGGATCCACGCTGTGAGTCGTGATGTCTATTGGCTGCCTGACATTCTCGTATCATGACCAGCCCATTGCCATTCAAGTTTCCTTATGGATTCTTTGATATCTCGGATTCCTATATTTCATCCAATATACTGTGCTATCTTGTGATGTTCTTATGTGATATTGATCATGATTCTCTGTTGTGGACGTTGCATATTTCTCTGTTTGTTTTTTATGGTCCGATGTGTATAATTTTCAAGATAGCGCCCAAGATGGCCATTACTCGTCCATCATTCTTCCTAAACAAGATCTTTCTGTAGTTACAAGTGTGCTTGATAGTCATACCAAAATTCTACCGCAGTCTTACTAGTTTCAAGATGGCGTCTAAATTGACTGCCAAATTAGGTTTCTCAGCGTTTTATTGTACTATCCGGTGTGCTCAATGGCATACTAAAAGTCTACAACAGTCTGACCACTATGGGTTTGGTAGGTTATGTTCTGACATCTAACAGCATTTTTATCACTGGATCCGTGTATAATAAGACAGTAATGTAGAAATGTTTTGTGAAAGTTTAGAACGCAATTTCGGATTTTTTTTCTTTTTTTTTTTTTGTGGCAGACATTTTGTTTTATGCAAATGAGTAGTCCTCCCCCGAATAAATTCTTAGGAACATCTTTTTCTGGAAGAGAACACATCAAGGAACATTTTGCTACGTTATTTATCGAGTATGGGGGTGCCTAGTGTGTTTTGTTTGGCCCCCGGACTCTTTTACCTAATAGTATGGCATACTCGGGATAAATCTCCCTCTCACCCAACGCACCTTTTACAATCACAAACTCACATGTATACCTATTTGAAAAATGGTAACCCCCATTTCTCCGTCCTTGGGTGGTTCTGACGTCCTAGGAAGGTTCTTACCTCCACCAGACCCTGGTTTATTCAAACCCTGGGAGTGTGGTTTGTCAAATAACAACGCTCATAGCATAGTGACCAGGGAAGCTGCTAGAACCTTGATGGAACTCTTTTCTCTATTACCTTCGTTTGTACGCACACAAAAACACTCTTTGTTGACTATAGTAGTGGTAGCAATAGTTATAGACATAATTTTCTGATCTTCTGGGATAAAGACCTTCCTCTATTCCACGTGAGCGATCACCATGGCGCAGCGATAGAGAGCTTGCCTTCAGTTCTATAGGTCGTGAGTTTAATCCATTGTCATTACACCAAACACTTTTAAAATTGTGCTCGATGCCTCCCTATTCAGCACTCAGCATTAAGAGTAAGATTGAGACATCCGAAAAACGGATGATCTCAGTCAAGCCATCTTTCCTAAGATATACTCGTTATGGATTCCCATTCAACCATACAAACACGTATGTGCATATGGATGTACGCATGAATATAAATGTATGTATATTTGTATGAATGTGTTCTCAAGTAAATGATCAAAGGTGTCTAAGCAGAGAATGTGTACGAAAGTACTGAGATGCATTAATTAGCTGCAACAGCTCTCGGGCCATTGTCAAGAAAGAAGAGACACAAATCTGCCTTTGCCAAGCTCAAAGTGGGATCCTTGGGATTATTAAGTAGTTCAGTGTTGGTACGTCTTCCGGAGCACAGATATATGAATTTAATTAAATTCTAACAGAAAAATTTGGTTCCATGTCTAGATTTGGCTGATTGAAATTTTGAATTTGATTGGCCAGTTTGAGAAAGTCAAGTAATCTTCAGTTGGAAAGGGGTTGTCATCTTTTCGCCTTTCTCTCCTGTTTCGTTTCCAATTAGATAATTTGCAGACTCCATTCTTCACCGTGTTTTTTATTGTCCACTGTTCTTTTTGCGAACCACCCGAATCACAAACTTTTTAATCGAATCTGCTCTATTTGCACATTGTTACGAAACAATTACAGAATATCGGTTCCGTAATTAAAACGCACATCATCCTATATATGTATGTATCTGGAACATCTAAATGCGACACTAATCAACCTATAAGCCTGAAAATGTACACTATCACTCTACTAGACCCTATCTGGAAACTATTTTAGGGGAAGAATTTTTTGGTTTGAGGGGATTTTTTTATCCCAAAACACCTAATTATTTAGGATTTTATAAGTGTACAAAACGCATTTGTCATGCTACAGTCTTGAAAGTTTTCATTAGTAGTCAATTAAACACCCACTGGATACGTTTCTTGGTAATTTTTAGGGACCATTCTGTCCAGAAGCACCCATTTTTTAGCCTTTGAAACGTGCGGAAGCTGTAAAGAACGCATCTTCCAAAATTTGCATTAGTTTTCTACAACTTCTGAAAACATTTTTTTAAACACGTAGGTTTTTAGTGGGGGCCAATCTGCACTTGAATTTTATGCTAAATTGGTCACTTGTTCAACTCTACTTGTTTGGGGGAGTTGGGGTTTGTTTGTTTTTGAATTCAGACGTTTTCAGTGAGTGCTGCCCAACAAAAGGCGATAGAAAGATCATTGATCATACATCTTCCCTATTTTTGATTGATCATCCCCAACCAATTATCTTTTTTTAATTCTGACATTTTAAGAGATTGCTGCCGAACAAAAGGTTTAAGAAGTATCTTATCTATATTTCCATTCATTTTTTTCAACTTTTAAATGATCACCCCAACACAGCAATCTGCTAGAAGACGATTGTTATGAGACAATTTCTATTGAGTAACTAACCAGACCTTTTGTTGAATTATCGAAAAAAAGAACATTTCTGTCCTAGTCAATCAGGCACGGAAAAGGGATCGATTTAGCATAAACCTACATTGCAAATCGAACTGTCACTGAAATGTACTGGGGCTAAATATAAGAAGGCGTGAATGTGTTTATTTTCTGCCTTCTAGCTCAATTAGTGCGGCCTGGGCACGTGATTCATATATATCCAGCCAGCCAGACTTGCTGGAAAACTGAACTTGCAGGACTGAAAATTTGAATATTAACTCCTGATTTTGTCGAGAAAAAAACATTTTTCTTCTGTTGTTTTTGTTTAAAGTTTAAGCGAAATCGGTCCCGAGTTAGAATCGGGCTGTATTCACGCCTGTCTTTGGAAAAGTCGAACTTTTCAGTGATCCAACTAATGTCGAGAGAAGTAACTTATTCATTGAAAACCCCTTTATCATATTCCTAATTGATCACCCCTACCTGGCACGTTGCCAAAAGACTGATGATTTATCTTGAGTGACTAACCAAACGTGTCTTTCTATAATTCAACGCTCGCATTTTTGCTGAACTCAGTCCAAAATCTATAAACTTTTCTTCAACTTTTTTCCAATCAAATTATACTTTTAAATATTAAACAAAAATAAACACTGCAAATGATTTTAACATGAATAAAATGTTGTAAATACGAAAAAGAAAAAAATAGATATATATAATTAATTAATCACTTCGTTAAAGAAATGAATTTTAAAAAAATACGTAAAATGTAATCATCTTTAAAATGTTGAACTTAGTCCAAAATATATCGACTTTTTTATTCTCATTTTTCCTAATTGAGTTTCGCACGTTTGAAAGTTAAACAAAGCAATGAAAAATGTAAATCCTTTTAATAAAGAATGTAAATAAAAATAAAGATAAATAGACCGGATCAATAATTGAATAAGTGAACATAGAAAATATTGAAAAATAAGATAAATGAATTAATCAATAAATAATAAAATATATACACAAATAAATGAATAGATTAAACAAATGCAAAACAATAAGTAAATAATCGTAAATAATAATATCAATCAAATTAACTGATTAATGAATTAATTGAATAAATCTTTGAAAAAAATGTTTGTAAAACAATGATGGCGGGAGTGGGACGATCGTGGAAGGAAGACATGATTTTAAGAGTTAGAATTGATCTTCTGCATGTTGTAAGAGCTCCAGTAGTCAGCAGAACTGTCTTACATAGGCAGCATCGTGTAGTTGAAGGGATGCAAGTTCGAGCCTTGCCTACGGCTTTTTTTTTTTTTTTTCATATCAGATATGCGCTGATTACTTGCAGTCCAAGATTGATGGTCTGAGTGAATTACGATGGAAAAAAAAAATAATTCAAGACGAAAAAAAAAAAAACAGATTTAATGATGGATTGTTGAGTTTTTCTCCCAGGAATATAATGATATACTGAGTGAACTGCTTACTTTTGGACAGGTTAATTTAGATAACAATCACCGACTGATAACATTTGACAATGGATATAAAAATTTGATTCATTGTTTTGAATTTACATTCAATGATATATTGGATGTGTGCAAAAATTTCTCAGCGTTCTTTGGGGGAAAATTGCAGACTGAATACACCGCTGAAAACCGGTATTTTGATGGAAACTTTTGCATACACCAAATGAATTCATTGTTATGCTATTGTCAAACTCCAACGGAGTGGACTCTATTATCGTGATTAGTCAGATCTAGAACTTAAGAAATGTGAATTTCAAAATAAATAACAGAGAGAGAGAGAGTGGAAAAGAAAGAGTGATTTATTGGCGTCATGTCGTGTTTACTTGCATTTCCGAGTTCTCTTTTTTCTTTTCTTTTCCTTTTTTTTTTTTTTGAAAATATTGAATTTGTTATGAAAAATATCCTTTATAATAACAAGTATGTTTATAATTTTTTACGGTGAAAAATTGCTACTAATGATGTCATTAAAACATTTGATACGATAATAAAACCATTAAGCAATATAAAAATATAAGAATTTGAAAAAATGCAATCCATGATTTTGAGGTATCCAACCGACTGTGTATTTATAATTACAAGTAAATCATTACCTCAGTTGTGTAACAGTGGTGTAGTGGTCTGGGGCGTTCTTTGCGACATCGGTAGATTTGGGGAAAATTGAGAAATCGAGAAATGAATTCTGTATCGTTTACTTTTTAGATTAGTAATGAAACAAGGGAGCTCGACCTTAGGGAAACCAAGCTTGTTGAATTTATTGTTAATAACAACTTTATATGAAAAAATTAATTCGATGTTTATTTTCAATTCATTTTGATCCCTTTTTCAACACATTTTAAACAAAGCATTTTTGGGCTCGACTTATTTTGGTACTAACAACCGTTTGATACCATTATTCGTGATTATGATAAACGATTTCCTCTGTAATTTCTTGAATATTTTCTTTTTCTTTTCAGGTTTAATGAGGATAGAACAGATTCTTGGTACGTTTACTCGGGAACAGTACAATGTGTCTATCATCATGCACAAACTGGAGGATGTCACGCGTGTCCATGAAGACTTTCGCATGCTTGACCGTGTCGAAATCGGCTTCATGAAGTGTATAATTCTTGACCTTTCCTCTCCAGGAGGATATGAAATCGTCCTCAAACAGGTGAGCTTTTCTTTCTTCTTAAACTTCACCATCAGAAAGCCGGATGGGTGAAGATATTTACTAAGCTTAACTATTGGGTTAGGGTTAGGGTTGATCGCAAGAGGCAATTTGAACACACTGTAGGTGAAAAAAAAGTTTAATTCAGATTTTCAAAGCAGAAAGGCCTTCCTCACTTTAAAGATTGGCACAACATTATCTTCTTAATCCTTATTTTCCCACATTTCGCCTTGTGCCAAATAGGGATATGTTTTGTGGAAAGAGCTTGAAGATTACCAAGCACATCTCAAAGACCGATTCATTAGTGTATCTCTGTGATTCTCAAACGAAAGGCACTAGGCTCCCATGAGAGGAATTTTAGTCAGGGAAGGAATTTTAGTCAAGAGAGAAATTCTAATCTGGGGAGGAATTTCAGTCAGGGGAGGTGCGTACAATGGAGAGCATAAAGGTGAATACATTACTATATTACGATCGAAAATAAAGAAAACTTTGGATCCAAAAGGGAAGGAATAGGACCAGAAATACTTCAATCTTGGGTGCCTCAGTACTATGGTCTTGTACCAGACTAACCTAAGTTTAGAAAGGCACATATTTCAAGGAACATTGCCATAGAGCAATAGTTAGCGGGCTGATCACGTGAAATTTCATTTCTATTGTGAGTTCGATCTTTACTTAGCAACCAGTTCTTTAGCCTTGTACCAGACTGAGTTAAACATTATGAATATATCTATATATCTCACGGAAAATGATACAGAGAATAAACAACAAAAAGTCTATTGTGTGAATTATGAGGTAAACAGATAATTCGGTCTTCCGAATTACTATTTCGGTTGAACGATCAAAATTCATATGAAATTATCGCTCCCGTGTAAAGAGACCCTAAATGATTCATAGCGGAGGTGGGCTGTTTTGATTGCATGACTCTAATGGTTGGAGAGCCATCGGAATAGCTTTTTCATCACCTTTGAAGAGTCTATACTTCATTACCCTATGGAATTGATCGCAAGAGGCAATTAAGAATTTAACCGATTTAATGACATTTAATGATCAAAATCGATATCGATCACAATAAGATTTACTGAGTGCTCAAATCATGCATTACCAAGTCTCAGGATCTAAATATGATCTACGTTACTCGTATGCCGATGTATATCCAAAAAAATGTTGACAATTGAATGATTGGAGAAACCTTGATCCTGTACAGAGAGATATTTACGTGGAGGACGGCTTGTATGTTCTGTCTCAACCCTTTAAACTGAGAGTTTGCTCACTATGTCCCAGCAAGATAGGATGATTGGATGAAGATCCCTGTATTGTTGGTTTTCTGACAGTTTGTTTTTTTTTTCAAGTATTTTTTTTTCTATGCTTCTTATTACATTCTGCGGAGACGAGTCCAGATTATGGTACCAGAGTTGTCATTTTATCAGCAGTACTTTGCATAGCAAGTGGGCTGTTCCGCGTAGGGCGATTTTTTGAACCTCATGGGTGTCGATATCACCTGGGATGCGGTTGGTGTAATTTTCTGTTCTCTTCTTACTCGAGTCCAGTAGTGTAATTTCGGTATTCATACCCGGCACCCTGTGGATCTCGATCTCCAGTTCTTCGTATTTGGACAGATTCTCCGTAACAAACACGGTTTTTTCTTCCTATTACAACGTTGATGAGTACGCACCCTTTTTCTCCCTGAACAGAGGTTTATTATTATTATTATTATTATTATTATTATTATTATTATTATTATTTGCAATCTCATACCAGTTGCCTGGTGGTTACCGCTGGAGGTTGAGTGACAGCAAGTCTCCTCAAGTCTCAAGCCCCCCCCCCCACCTCATCCACATTCTCATAGACCACAGCAATACTTTGGTTTACAGTTTCACACCGGTTGCCTGGTGGTCGTTGCTGAGGGCTGAGTAACAATAACTGTCCTCAGGTCTTCAGCCCACGTCTCTTCTCTCCCACGCCTATCACGCCTGTGCTGTGATTCTCATCTCTGCTTCCATTTTCCTTCCTCTGTTAGGCCACTGCTAACATTTACTGACGCAGAACTCATATTTCTAGCACTTTCCTCAGTATCCGAGCAGTTCCTTGCAGTGCTGTGGTCTGTACAGTCTCAATCCTTCCTTTTATTCCGATCTCCTCTAGTCTCACCCTCAGTGTCTTTTGGACAGTTGCTAGTGCGCCTATTATTACTGGCACTACCCTGACTTTCATGTTCCACATTATCTTCAGTTCTCTCGCTAGATCTTGGTATTTTTCCAGTTTTTCACTTTCCTTCGTCTTTACTCTATGGTCTGCTGGTACAGCCACGTCTATTATTTGGCAGATCTTCCTCTTCTTGTCCACGATTACCAATTCCGGTCTTCTTGCCTGGATAAGGTGGTCGGTTCGGATGTCAAAGTCCCAGAGTAATTTATGGTTTCCATTTGGTACCACCTTTCCGTATGGTTGAATCCCTATTATTATTACAATTATTATTATTATTATTATTATTATTATTATTATTATTATTATTATTATTATTATTATTATTATTATTATTGTTGTTGTTGTTCTTGTTCTTGTTCTTGTTATCATCCGCATACTCATTATACTAATAATCTCCTTGTCACGTTTACTACCGTCATGCTCTCATTAGTAAATTTGTCAAACAGTAACCAATCACAATAGAGAATTTTGGGACGGCAAAATTTGAACTAAACAGTCAATACAGAGATACGGATTTTCTTTGTTCGTTTTTTGTCAGGTAACAGAATTAGAAATCTACCAAAAACAAGCTTGATTAAGATTCTGTTCAGCAGAGCAGAGTAATTTTTATGAAGATGTATTACTTATTTTTTACTATAAATCAAAAAGATAAAATTATCACTTATTTCATTGAAAACATTATTTCATTACTATGTGCAATATATATGAATTAAAATACTACTCATTTTATTCAAAATATTCCTTATTTTATCAAGAAAGGGGCGGTTAAGAACAGGGAGATAGGGAGGAAGGAGAGTTAGGTAGTTTTATTAGAGGACGGGAAGAGAAGGGAGGATAAAAGCAAGATAGTTTACTGAGGGATAAAAAGGGAGAGAAGAAAATTAGGTTGTTTGCTAATGGGGTTCACAATCTTCTAATATCAAACTAATCAGTGTTAATAAAACATTATAGAGAATCATGGACTAGCAAAAAAGATTGGAAGGGATAAAGGAAAGAATGGAAGGCTTAGGGTAAAAGAAGAGCAAAGGAATGAAATTAGAGGTAAGAGTATTTGTCAACACCCGTGGAATTTCCACAAGCACAAGTAATTATTAATATTCATTAAGCTGAAAACGAGAAAGTTAGAGTTCATATCAAATGTCATATGCAACAAACATGTTGAGGACAAAGACACAACCATCAAATTTGGAAATGCAGAACTGAATAAAGTAGACCACTACATCTACCCGGGACAACGAATCTCCCTCCATGAAATCCTCAAAAGAAGAAGAAAACAAATGACGAACCACTCTGAGAGCGCAAGATTTCAATAGAGCAAGCTCAACCAACAAGAACAAGAAAATCCCATTAGTCCTAAAAGGAAGGATATACAACCAATCCATCCTCCCGGTAGTCACACATGGAGCTGAAATCTAACCAAAGATTGACCCTGAAACTTAGAACCATGCAACGTGCACGGGAGAGAATCATGCTCATCATAACAAGGAGAAATCGCAAGACGGCTCAGCTTGAGGTACACAGGGGTCAGAGATATCATAGAATCCATTAGAAAACTCAAATGACAATGGGTTGGTCACGTAGCAAGATTGTCGGACAACCACTGGACATGATAGCAGAGTCGCGTACAGTTGGGGAGGGCTATGTTCAACGGCGGACGCTGAAAGGCCGGTGATGATGATGCCTCTCTCTCCGTCTCTTTTCATGAAACTGCTTTAAATAATTCATAAGGACCTACACCCCCTCTCTCTCTCTCTCTCTCTCTCTCTCTCTCTCTCTCTCTCTCTCTCTCTCTCTCTCTCTCTCTCTCTCTCTCTCTCTCTCTCTCTCTCTCTCTCTCTCTCTCTGTGAGCCGACGAATTTGTATTGTACAACAAATGAGAGACTACAAATGAACGGAAGACAAATGCGCGTGCGCACAAACGAGTTTAAGACAATTGGACGATTTAGTGTATTTACTAGAGTATTAGTAAAACGATTACTTTCTTTTTTATTTTCATTAGAAGAGTTATTATAAATCATTATTATTCATTTTGAACTATTATTCACCTTAATCTTTATTTTCGTTGTTTTTTTTTTTATTATCATAATAGAACCCACACCGTCACTTCAATGTTTGTTTCGATTTTAGTAAAAAAAAAAAAAATGATTTCCAAACATGCACCCTTGGGAAGGGCATTGTAATAGTACTAGTAATTAAAAGATTGGGCAAAAATATGGAATATGATGAATATTCAATAAAGCCGCTTATTGCAGTACATTTGGCAGAATTATTCCGCCAAATTTAAATTTCGTTGCTAATTGTCCTCATCCATAGATTTTGATTATTTTGAACTTCTGGTGATACAGAACTGCCGGGACTAAATAAAATGCTTCTCTACCAGTATGTTCTACAATCAATAGACCGGTCTTCAATACAATTTAATGAAGAAAACATACATGATATATATATATATTAGATTTTAAAAAATGAAACAAATATAGATTTACGTACGTCATTTTGGTATATTTTGATGGAATTAACATGCAAACATTTAGAGCTTCGGTGTACGAGGAAAAAACTGAAGGACAAGCGAGTTCAACTGAGTGAATTGACACGTAAAGATCAAAATAAAATCCGCGAAACGAGAGTTGGCAAGTTTTGCAAAGAAAATCCAAAATTTGAACACCTGCTGCCTGACTAATTATTCTATCATTTTTTTTTTTCATTTGATGAAGAATTACAAATCATTTATATTAATGTTTTGTTTTTTTTTACCAGTATTTATCTTCATTGTAATTTTTAGTTGTTTTTAATCACAATTTAACTCTGTTTTGGTTTTGGTTTTGATGAAGCGATTATCTCATTACTTTTTTCTTTTTTAATAAATCTGTTGGGTTTTCTTTTTCGCTTACAGATTAGCGAAGTTGGAATGAACAAAGAAGGATATCATTACCTCCTTGGAACAATGGTGAGTAATCAAGTTTATAATTCATCTCTCTGTACAATCTTATACATAGTACTATGCAAAGGTTCGGGGATTTTAAACTTAAAGCACGAATTGACTTCCTCGAAAAACGAAACATTGATAGAAAATGTAATTCTTTATTACTTGGTTAAGTGATTTTGAGAGATGTGTAAAAGGTCCAGCTAGAACCAGGAAACCCTGGCCTACTTGATTAGTCAGTTAAAATTACACGAATTTTCAAGAAGTATATATATATATATATATATATATATATATATATATATATATATATATATATATATACATATATACTCCAAGTGATTCTTGAAAAGTTACATCTACCGCAGCCTTTATAAGTCACCTGCCGAACGAAGGCCTTTCCCATCTCGTTCCATGACGAGTACGATTGCGCTAACCTCATGCAGGAAAACGTTTTTATCACACCCTTCCATCTTTTGTCTCATCTTTCCCTACTCCGTTTTCTATCCCAGGGGTACCGATCGGTTATTCTTTTTGCTACAACAGTTGTCATCTCTTCTTAAGTGTCCAATCCATTTCTATTATTATAACTATTATATGTAAGGAAGTCCTTCACCCTAGTCCTCCTTCTGATCCATGTTGATCTCTCTGTTCGTTCTGAGAGTTTCCATCATTTGCATCCATAAATCATAAACTATTTACAGCATCTTTTTTGCAAAACTGACTGAAAGGGAATCATAATAAACATAGACGGGGAAAAAAAAATTTAAAACCGCTAGAGATTTGCCGATGACTTTTCCATGACATCAGAAGCATCAGAAGAATTTAAAAAAACTGACTGATCTAAATAGGGAAAGTAAAATAAGTAGATTTAAAAATGAACAGAACAAAGATAAATGTAATATCCAACCATGAAGTCCCCTTCTCCAAAAGACCAAAATAATTGAGGGCGTGGCCCCAGTAGAGGTTGATGAATACATTTACCCAGGTCAGGTGATAAATTTAGAAAAAGACCATGAAAACGAAATAAAATGACGCATGACAATCGACTGGAATTTGGTGATGAACAGGAGCATATTGAAGAGCACGTTGTAAATGCGCTTAAAGTGTAAAGTATACAATGAATACATAATCATATACATAATGCAATACTTGCATTCTCTTTAGGATCCACGTTGATTTTCTATTGGTAAGAGTTATCCTCAACATTACTCCTTCCATCAGCCTCTGTGTTGCTCTGGTTTGGTTTAAGAGTGATCTTGTAAGTTTCCAGGTTTCGTACCCGTTGGTCGCTGTTGGTATTATGCATTGATCGTATAATTAACGTTTTAAGCATGTTGGTAATTCGCTTTCCAATATGTCCCTATTCGTACCGATTGTTTTTGAACCAATCGTTATGCACCGTCGAATTTCGTTTTTTGTGGTCTCATTCTAGTTTTATCACCTGACCTAGGGTGAATGTATTCCGTAACTCCTTCTAAGGCCACACCCTCGATTGGAATGGTATTTTTCGGGCAAATTTATTATTGAACATTAATTTTATCGTTGTTCTGTTCATCTTTTGAGGCTTCCTCTATTCAGATCACCTAATATGAAGATCATTCATAGTTCCTGATATTATTGCAATATCGTCACAGTATCAAAAAATGTTCAAATATTCCCCGTCCGTGTCAAGTCCCAGTCTGTATCAGACTCAGTTAAGCTTTGTAAATTCCTATATGATAAGAATATATGCACATGCGTGCGTATACACACACGTATATACACCCACAAAAATGTAGTACGTGTTTGATTATACAATACAGATAGATATGTTTGTGTATAGATATATTCTTGGGTGTGTATATTCATAGATATGTGCTTATATACATATATATGTGTGTCTTTCTACTCATTTATATACGTATTGATATGTCTACTTGTATGTGTGTACATATGTATACACACATATATGTGTCTGCTTAGTTTGTATTTATATATTGATATTGTGGGTTTGTACGTATATTTGTGAGTTTATTTATGTATACATACATATTTCTATACATATAGATATATGTATGTACGTATACATAACTATTCATGTATTTGTAGGTATGTATATATAAATGCAAGATTTTAAGTAGATGTACATATGTGTCGGAACTTATATATATGTATTTGCATATATGTGTATGTCTGTGTACGTACGTGTATATATGTTTACATGCATGTTCTCGTGTATATATAAAATACATATGTGTGTATATATAAAGTGTGTATGGGTTTGTGCATAATTATATATATATATATATGTATATATATATATACATATATATGAGTGTGTGTGTGTGTGTGTTCATATGAGAGCCTATGTGAGATTACTTATGAAGATGATTAATAACGGCAAAAGAAATTTAAGAGACAAGGTAAATTCTATTAGATTCGGGGAGAGAAAACTTTTAATGTAATTACGACTTCTTCAACAACCGGTGGTGATGTCGATTCGGGTAGCGAGGTCATATCCGAACCACCAACTTGCAAAAGAAATTGAATAAGGCATTAGTGACTACTGGCGTCAGCAATAGGAAAATTTCGCACCAGAAAAAGTCCTTCCCGCACTTTTCGTTTGATCAACCGTCGACGAATATCAATAAATCAAGTATACTGTAAGTAATACTACTAGTGTAAAAACAATATTAAACGTGGCGCCGAGACCTGGGGTGGGGGAGGAAGAACGGACTATAGGTTTAAAGGTTAGATTCAATCTTCTGCCAAGCCGTAGAGTTCTCCTAGCTTAATCGGTGGGAATAGCTAGTGCATTTAACCAGGTTTCCCTGGGGTAAAAAGTGACGTTGGTCTGAGTCTTATCGAGAGCTTATCTTCTTTTTTTTTATTTCCTATCTGTACTGTTGATCCACAACCTTAGATTGAAGGTCCGAGTGGAAGATGATGTGAAAAGCAACTGCAAAAATCAAGATGAGAGAAAATACTATCAAAAATTTAAAATAATGGTTACGATACTTCATCTGATAAAAAATGAAGATAATGTCGCGACTCAAGAACAGTCAGGCATAATGCATATCTTGCCTTTTTATTTATCTACCTATCACTATATCTATTACTGATCTCTTTAACTGACCTCTTTTCTCCCCTCTCTCTCTCTCTCCCTCCCTCCCTCTTTCTCTCTTTCTCTTCATACCTATCAATATTATTCGAACTCTTGCATATATTTAATCTCTTAGCATATCTTTTCATTAGTAAAGGGACGTGGAATAAACTTGCAAACCAATGCTGTATGGCGTATACCTTATCTATCAATATATATATATATATATATATATATATATATATATATATATATATATATAAGTGTGTGTGTGTTTCTGTGTGTGTGTGTCTTTCTATTAATCTGTTCAAGTGTGATGTAGCTCAAAGGCTATCGTCGTTGGAAACAAAATCGGAGTACGAATCCCAGTGACAGCTGCATGTTCACGTCTGACTAATGCTTTCGAGAAAGCCATGAATACGCATTTCCCTGCTCTCTGTTCAGACGGCCTCCTTACTAGAACGCCAATATGTAACGTAGTTGAGTGTGATGGGATTCACAGGGATATGCATCATTACGATTTCTGGAACTTGGGCAAATCGTTACTACGCAAAAGTGCATTAAGCAATTGGCTGGTTTCAATGACACATTGAAAGTGGAAAGAATGTCGACAGCTGATTTTGCAGCATGATAACGCTCGGCCAACTCAAGAATGCGTCGCCATAAAAGTGGTACAGTTAATCCCTGGGAAACGCACCTTCTCTTGAACAAGCGACCACCATAAATGAGAAGCAGAGACTGATGAAATGCAAACATAGCGCTTAGAATTATTCTATGTAATCTCCCTTTATGAATTCAACTGCACAAACAGAGCGTTAGGGAAAAGACAGCAACGTAAACTTGGTGTTTGCTCCAGTCTCCAGTCCTTTTCCTGCATTTGAAGTGGGGGGAAAAAAAGAAATAGATATCAAGGGACAGACTTATATACTGGAATTCCCAGCATATAAAAAGCACTTCTTTATACGGATGTGTATCGAATTCGGCTAATGCGTTAGCGTCGTGAAGCATCGAACACTCAAGCTTTAAAGGTAGGCGGTCAAGAAGAATTGTAGTTTGAAAATTTTCCCTTCTAAAATACGCGTTTTATAAAATAGCAAATGACGTACATATTTATGGGAATAATTTACCAATAGTTTCAGTGCCAACCGTTTTTGTCATACTTTGACGTTGGGTAATAATTGAAACGCTTGTATGAGATCGGAGGGAATGTATAACAGGAAATATAGTCCTCTCTCAGTGAGAGATTACTTATGAAACGGGATTGCAGATATGATTAATAACAGCGAGAGAAATTTAAGAGACAAGGTAAATTCTATTACACACGAGAAAAGAGAAGTTTCCTTCCCTCTTAAATCTGTCAGTCCAAGTCTATCACATATAAGCTTTGTCAGTTCGAGGCAACCCTGATATCCATTTCATCAGTTCTGGTCTTCTATCCGGTCTCAGAGGCGAAGCAAGAGATTCAGGGACCTGGGAGAGCTTGGCTCGTCGTGGGCCTTCATCCAATATTTAGCAAGATTTGATGAAAGAGAAAAATTTGCAATAGATAGACGGACACTATCACTTGATTGATGAAAAACAACCTCGATGTCTGAATTGCAACTTATGCGATTAATGTAAGCGGAAATATATACTTGTTATAGTATGATATAAGTAGAAATGCAGTAGGTGAACTACTATTCATAAACTGGAGGGGCTCGACTGAGGACCCGGGTAACGTTTTCAAATAGCTCCTTCTCTCAACTGCGCCTTGTCCGATTTGCCAGATTACACATTCACATTACGAATTCTGCACGCATCTGACTTGAAAGATGTTCTTAAAGACAACAACTAACTAGAAAGCAATTCATTCGCTTAAATTACTCTGGCCAATTCGCCCGTTACCAAACACTTTCGTTCGCCCAAGTCTGGAGAGACTGAGAACACAACTATTCCAGAAAATCATTTGTTGCTCTTCCACTCCATCTATAATCTTCAAACTACAGTGTTGCCCATAAATGAATGCACCCTGAACCACTTTCTGAAATCGAAATTAATTTTCTTTTAATCCAAGCATGGTAGGATACTACATTTGTAGTGGAGCATCAGACAACCCATGGACATCACGATTCACGACATGTATCCCCCGAGATCACATGCGCAACCGAGGCCGGCAGAATATTTGATGAAGAGATGGGCTAGACAAGTTCAGGAAGTACTGGCTCTGCGACGCCCATGATAGAGAAGTGTGGCAAATCCTAGGGAAGGTCTATGTCCAACGACGGACGTTAAAAGACTGATGATGATGATGATGATGATAATGATGATGATGATGAGGATGATGAGGATGAGGATGATGATTACACAATCTCAAAATCAAAACGGGAATATCAGATATTAAGACCAAAATCCACAGCATTTCTTTCTAGACAGTCACATATTCATATCTATATTTTTCAATTGGTTGGGTGTACTCATTTATGAGCGATACTATGACTAATTCGGCAAATGCGTTTGCAGGTCAATGAGTGCCTCCCTCAAAAACGTGAAATTCTGTAAATATACGTATTTGTCGTTTATATACATACAAGAGATAAGAAAATCAGTGTCTTATTCGTAAATTTGTGACATTTTAGAAAACAATATTTCATCTTCAGACTTGGTTTAAAATGATTGTGGAGACTGCATACGAGACGATAGAATTGTGATGATATCCCTATTACGATCGATTTGACGAGTTGACTAGGAATATATTACAAGAAATTATGTCTCCGCAAAACAGGGTTGAGGCCGACGCGTAAACACTCTGCCGGCTGTCCCCGGCGGTTAGATAAAATTACAGAACAGCAGCGCCCTGAATTGAATCAAAGAAAGTGCAATTAACAGAATGCCATTAACGCTAAAACTATGTGACATGCACCAAAATCAACCGTCTTGTTCAGTCTTTGAGGGGAATGATGGTGGGCATTCAGAAAGATAGGTGAACGGGCTGAGATAGATAGACCTTGATATATAGTTAGACGAATCGATTTAAACAGATTGGGATTGGGATCTGAGCAGTCTGGAATGGATAACACACAGTGAGTACAAAAAATATCCAATACATTTCAAAAACTCAATAATGACATCCTTGTACATCTTCAAAATTGACAGAATTTGAACAATTTCTGATTTTCGTACATACCTTTTCAATTCTGTCAATTTTGAAGCTGTCTAAAGATATCAAAATGATATCAAATATGTTTCGCGCTCATAAGTATTACCAATTTTACAAGTACACAAATATACGAATATTTCATTACTTGTTGATAAAATACATTTCATTAATGTTGCTCTTCGTCACAATCGTCTGGGCCTATGTACTCTTCCGCCTGCTGAGGTCGAATCGGAAAGAAATTGAGGTTTTAGTCGTATCCCCAGGAGGATGGAAAGTGGGCACCCGTACATTGCGTTGAAATCGATCAATTGGATCTCTACGGCAGGCTGCTTTCAGCACCTGATGCTCCAAAATGACTATCCGTTTAGGTACTGGCCAGGTTCGACGGTGCTCACCTATGGTGAGCGAACGAAAATTGGTGTGCCGAACGCAACTTGACCGTAACATCATCAACAGCATTATCAGAAGCTTTTTAGCGCTTGTTGTTGGATTTAGAACTTCCCCAGGATTCGCCAATATTTTCCGAACTTTCCAGTCTGTCTCGCTATATTATATTCTTCTGGCCTCGGTTTCTCTAGAGATCCACGTTGTGAGTTGTGATGTCCAGAGGTTGTCTGACGTTCTTGCAAGATGACCAGCCTTTTGCTACTTTAGTTTTCAAATGGATTATATGATATCTCGGACACCTGTTTTTTCCCTGATATATTGTTCTGTCTTATGATATCTCCATGTGATTTTGTACATGTTGCGTGGTTCTCAGTTTGTGGGTCAGTCCTCTGGTTAGGATACACAAAATCTGAAATCATTCTACCTTTATAACCTTTACGATTGACGCCATTGATTCAATATACACCAACCCCAACTCCTGCCGGAAATTGAAAAACAGTTTTTCATTATATTCTGTTGTTTAAATTTATTTTAGGTAAGTAATTGTTGCTGTTTTTTAATTTGTCAGTACTTGTCCCCAAAAAGTAAGCAAAATATTTAATACTGGACGGACATAAATTACAATTCACTCTCAGTTTTGTTTTTTTTTAATTCTATGGAATCAAATGTAACAGTTCGTGTATGTTTTTGAATGCAGAGGTACCCCATTATCCGCGGGATATATGTTCCAATACCCTCCTCTCATGCTTGAAACTGCGGATATTACCGAACCGTACAGATACTGTACTTGAGTTTAATGGATAAAGTGGGCACAATAAGATATCAACAACCATAACCAATCATAAAATAGAATAAGTATAACAATACTAACATAGGAGCCGTTAGAAATTACGGGATTTTTTGTTTTTTGCCATGAATGGATATATGGATTTTAGAACATTTTTATTTCTAAAACAATGTTTTAAAAATCAATCGAAAACATGTTTTTTTAATGGTTTGTATTGCTTATACAGTAGCAATAGCAGTAGCTAGTTGCCTAATCACAACAGGTACTATGCTAATTAAGTTAACAAATGTTAAATTCGTAAAATTAACTATCAAACTAGTGTTTCGTAATTGTGGCTCATTGTGAGCGATCAATCCACCAAGAATTATTTTACTGCGACTGATTCAGAAATTGACAAAAAAAAAGGAAGAGAAGAAAAACAAAGTTCCGATTGGCTTTCGTTTGAACTTTTTTGAAAAATCTTTCTTTCTTCCTTTTCGTCACCAATTGAGTTGAAACCGTGTTTGAAAGTGATAGCGTCAATACGCCTGCGCTTCAAGATCATTATTGAGTTAGAGTTATGAATTGTTAATTTGGAGGGGGGTGCCAGTGAATGACTAGAACCACCGAAAAATGAATCATGGATAATCATCTATGTAGCACATCAATGTGAAGAGGAATAGATAGATAGATAGATAGATAGATAGATAGATAGATAGATAGATACATACATACATACATACATACATACATACATACATAGAGAGATAGATAGATTGATAGATAGATAAATAGATAGATAGATAGATAGATAGATAGATAGATACATACATACATACATACATACATACATACATACATACATACATAGATTGATAGATAGGTAGGTAGATAGATAGATACATACATACATACATACATACATACATACATAGAGAGATAGATAGATAGATACATACATACATACATACATACATACATAGAGAGATAGATAGATAGATACATACATACATACATACATACGTACATACATACATACATACATACATACATACATACATACATACATAGATTGATAGATAGGTAGGTAGATAGATAGATTGATAGATAGATAGATAGATAGATAGATAGATAGATAGATAGATAGATACATACATACATACATACATACATACATACATACATACATACATACATACATACATGGATAGATACGAATACATAAGCTTATAATATGAAAGTTTACAAGTGGAACGTCTTGGGAATATACTTCAAACAAAAACTTTTGCATAAATAAATGCATGTGCGAACACCACAAAGCTCTCAGGGAGAGTATACCTCTGCCAACGCTGTACAGTAACCCAATCGAAAAAAAAAATTCTTGAATCCGTCACAATATTTAATCACTTCTTTTTTGGCCAACGACTCACCTTTCCACAAAATTTCATTGAAACTTATCGAGAACATTTAGAGATATCGTGTGGACAGACATGAGCAAATACATCAACGTATGGGTGAGTGAAAGAGGGTAATAAAAAGTCTTTCAATTGCAAACCAATTCTTGCATCCTCCCCAAAAATTTTATCGCTTCTTTCCTAAGGCCATTTTTTTCCACAAAAATTTCATCAAAATCCCCTCCCCACTGAATTTCTGGACATCCAGAAGGACAGAGGAACGGAAGGAAAGACAAGGGGTAGTGCGTATACCCTTACCGACTTGACTTGGCTGAGGTAAATGAAGAGAGATACGCGCCCCGATTTCCCAACGAACAACCACCCGTCAAACGTTATCCCCCGGTGTCGGCTGGTATTTGAAAGGAAGCGGCGTCTATTGCAAACGCTATCAGCACTAATTTATCGGAGTGTGAAACTGATAAGAGGTGATGCAGCGTGAACACGAATGAAAAGGCAAGTACCTAGAAACGCGTGAACTTAAGGAAGCTTAACCTTCACAAGAACGAAAGAGAGAGAGAGTGGGAAGTTGAGAAGGCGAAAGAGAGAGAGAAAACGTGAGCGTATGTATGTTTACTCTTACAAGTGAATGGAGGGTGTATATTTAAATGAATAAAACAGTGAATGGGTAAAAGAGTTAACGAAAGTGTGCGTGCGAGCGCGCGTGTATGTACGTGTTCACCCATATGAATAAATGAATGAAACAATCACTGCCGTATTTTAGCATAAACGTACATTGTAAATTTAACTCCGCACTAAAACCTTTGTGAGGGAGATTTAAATACCATTTTTTTTTTAGTAAAGTAGTAAATGTTTGAATTTTCATTTCTCCAGCTCCATTGATACAGCCTGGACGCGTGACACATAGATAGATAGATAGATAGATAGATAGATAGATAGATAGATAGATAGATAGAATCACTTAAAATCTGTAGAAACCCATGTTGACAGTTTCGGTTGCAAATATGAAGTAACGCTGGAGTAGGCAATGAAATGGACATCCACGAAACACCGACTGAATGACTGTTAACCCGTCGGCCTAACCGGCGTCTATGGTGTTTGGCTCCCATGGCGTCTGCAGCATAAAAGTTCAATCAATTATGGATCGACAGAAAAGCGGCTGAAGGACCCGAAAGAAACGACCAGCGGTGGGACGATTGGAATCGATAAGGGATTAACGCAGTGTTATCTGACTAAAAGCTTCGTGAAAAGTTCAATGAGATTCTTGCAATAATAATTAGTAAACGTCTCATCTTTCTGTCCAGCCTGCAAGCCATTGATCTGAGCACAAGTCTTCATTCATTTTCTCTTAGTCTCTATTTATTATGTATATTGTATTCGTTATACTTACGCAGATTGGTAACTTAATTTAAGCTTTTTTGTAAAATTCCTGTCATTAAACATTTACGTCTGAATATCGTTTTATCTCTCTCTCTCTCTCTTTCTCTCTCTCTCTCTCTCTCTCTCTCTCTCTATCTATCTATCTATCTATCTATATTTCTATCTCTCTCTCTCTATATATATATATATATATATGTGTGTGTGTGTGTGTGTGTGTGTATGTGTGTAGTAAATGTTTGAATTTTCATCTCTCCAACTCCATTGGTACAGACTGGACACGTGACACACACATACACACGCATACATATATATATATATATATATATATATATATATATATATATATATATATGTATGTATATATATATATATATAGAGAGAGAGAGAGAGAGAGAGAGAGGGAGAGAGAGAGAGAGAGATTTGGTCAGTAACAAAGAGATATTCTCTTTAAATTGTGACCATACTCGGAATTGAATGTGTGATTTGCAGTCGGACACTCTATTGATAGTTTCACGGAGATATCCTTGATAAGTAAGATAAAAATCCTGGCCCCAATCAGCAATAGCAAGCCATTGTCAGTAAACAGATCTTCTCAAATTGTATTTACCGAATGTATTGCAAAATTTTTGAAAACTAATTTTTCAGAAAACATTCAAATTTTTTTTTTTATTCTGAAGAAATGAGGGCTAAATTCAGTAGTTACAGAAATTATTTTGCAAACCTTCGGATCAGAGTGATATTTGAATTGTAACTAAAAAGCTAAACTGGGCTGTTAAATCCCATCCTCCATACGGAAGAGCACGTTCGAAGTATTCGGTTACTTCCATTAATTCCTTTCAGTTATTTCAAATATTGTGAAATCCTTTGTTCAAAGAACACAAAATTTTTAACCACTATCAAATTCGACTACTGACACTGAAAAGTGCGAAAAATTATTGTCACAACGAATGATATTCAAAGCAATAACAATATGATTCGGTTTTCCTTTCGTGAAGTTTCAACGCACTTGCTCAATCGATGTTAAAAACAACACACAAAAGCTCTGCGTCGTTTTTAAGATCAGGTGAGTGAGTGCGTCGCGTTGTACTATTTACGATCGTTATCAAATACGATTCGTCATTTCAGTCACTTATTTTTTCCTTTTTCTGCATCCGTAATCGATTTTGACAATAGTTGCAATTTTTGCCTTCACAAAACGAAGGATTGCCAAAAATCATTTGAGAATTTATTCATGAATTTCATATTATCGAAATCTTAAACATTTAAAATTTCCGCTTTCAAACATTTTAATGATGGTCACAGTAACCTGCTAGTTAGTACATGATACACTCTATCCATTTTTTTAGCTCGCATCACACACACAGTCCTCATGGTTGTGTTGTGAAAGAAGACATGTATTGAAGAACGTGTTTTATTTGTGTTGTCAAACGTGCAGTAATTTCTTCCACGGGCAAAACCGGGATCCCAGCTACCCACCGGCAGCAAATATTTATATTAAAACATTGGCAGAGAACAAATCTCAGATTTGGCAACAATAGCGAGGTAATAATGCCCAACTGTACGCGTGAGTGAGCATGGGCTGGTCTGCAGCATGCAAGAAGTTATTTGATCCCCGAATAATGTCAGGAATCTCAGCTAGTACATATTGATCTATGTTTGCTGTTTGGGTTTGAGGTGATCCAACAGAATAATGGTTAAATGGTACATGGAAGGTGAAGAGTAAAATTAGGGGAAAAACGGGTGTTATATCTCGAAAAGTTTTATTATAAAGTGAGTATGTTCAGATGACAACTGTGTGCAGTTTACATGTTTGACATTTGAGGAATGAAAAGGGGATATTTCTGTGTTATGGATTGTTTATAAGGAGTTTAGAGGGGAGGTGTTTGTATCTGTGTACGTGAGATTTCAGATCAGACCTCTCGCTGATACAAACACCTCCCCTCTAACTCTTAGCAATCAACCCAAAATACAGAAATACACCCATTTCATTCCTCAAATCTCAAATGATGCAGAGGAAGCCGTATGCTGTTTACAACATACGGCTTTCTCTGCATCGTTCTCTGAAAAAGGTGGTCGGCAATCATCGAAATGCATCAAAACATGTCCACGTTATAATGAAAATTATTGAAGTAAAATACCCGTTTTTCTCTTAGTTTTTCCTCTTTTTTATCATTTTACTAATATATACACACACACGCACACGCACACACACACACACACATATATATATATATATATATATATATATATATATATATATATATATATATATATTACCGTGTTAACTACAAAAAAATGCTTCAGATACTTGTTGTCGTAATCATCAAAATAAAGAATCGGAAAACTGGATCAAAACTTCTCGAAATTAAAATAATTAAAATTTTAGATCGAAAGGTGGGGGAAATAATTTAATCTTTTTTCGATTAGAATACAAACATCTGTACAAATTAGAAATCGTCTGTTTCAGCTCATAATTTCTTGACATTGTTAGCAGAAATATAAGCATACATTTGGAACAGTCCGTCTGATCAATTGAGACTCGGTAATGCTGATTATTTCGAGCCAGCTTCGTCATCTTTGTTGTAACATTTCGACTGCTGTTTTCTTCGGCCTTCCTCAGAGATGACGGATTCGGCAAACATTCACGTTGGTAAGGTATCATTCCTACAACTGTTACGTTGCAGAGCATTTCGAACCTTCTTTTAGAACGCTGAGCTGCATCTCCATTGGGCCAGTGTCTATTTCTTCACTACCACAAGCGGGAATTGAACTCCCATATTCAGGTAACCGGATTGGTTTCAAGCTGCACTTTTTATCTTAGAAAACACAGGTGGTGTTTATTCATTTGTCTGTTTTATAACGGCAAAAGACATCACGGTTCACGGCAAGTCGAGCTCATACACGACAGTTTGCATTCACTTTGCTCTAATGCTCTTGGGAAATACATGAATTCACTTCTCTCCCAGGTATGGGTAAATAGTAGGGCAGTTGGGGACCTTAAGCCCTATAAGTCGGTCTATCTTAGTCATCGAGCCAAATCGAAGTGAACACAGCGGTTGTCGTACGGCAACGTCAGGCTTGTTCAGTATTTGGATGGATGACTGCCTGGGAATACCAGGTGTCACAAGTAACAGGGATCAAGTAGAGAATCATCTACGACAATCGCGTCAATCCTCCTAATGAGGAGACCGATCTCTACACTACGCTTAATAATGTAAACTGAAGCCCCCTCTCCCCCCACCTATATAGACCTGACTGGCCTGGCTACGAGCGACAAGAAATAAAATGATTAAATAATTACCTCATGTATCGCACGACAAGGGAACCACATAGCGAGGCTCAGTAGTTCTTCATGTTCAAGACAACAAAAGGTAGGAATATGATCCGAAAGAATCAATGTGTACTGATACAAATACATTTGAAGCCTGAATGAAAACGACAAGTATATCTTTGACCCCTGGGATTAATTATTCATATATTCCAGCATGTATAACGTCAGTCAAATTTGAATGGAGACTTTGAATAATGACTGGCGATATTCACAGTCGACTGCTTCGAAAAGAAATTTAATCGTTTCGGCGTTTGCTAATGATTGTAAATGTATTCACATTTCATAATGGTCGAATTAATCTTTCATAATTTTATTATTTGAAAAGTTGACCCCACGATTGGCTCAAATCGAACGTGGCCGCAAAGTCTCGGACAGATAAGATTAGAGAAATCGATAAATCAACCATGCCTTAAGATCAAAGACAGGCTCAGTTTTGGAAATGGAATTATTCATACAGCAATATTTTATTATTTACTTTTATTGGAGAAGCATTGTGAATCATTTACATTAATTTTCGAATACTATTTACGTTCAACTAAATTTTCAGTTGCTTTTTATCGCAATGTTCTCTCCGGCCGTCTTCCCTTCGTCAGTGACTAGACAGCGTCGATCAGAAATAAAGAATAAGCTTCGATGATCAACGCCGTTTCGTCACTACCGAAGGGAAGCCGTCCTGAGCAAAAATTGTAATACGTAAGATTTTAAAAGAAGGCAAAGAATAGTCGAAATTTTATGATAACGAAACAACTCATACGTGCTTTTGGGGGGCTTTTTTTTATTTTGTTACTTTTTTTCCGTTACTTTGCTTGTTTTTATTTTCATGGAATTTCTGAGACGAAAAAAAAAATGCATTTTAAATGTTCTTATTTACTTGATAGAAACAGTAGTGAATTTTAAACGTTATTGAAAAGTCTGCATCAAATTTCGTTTGAATTAAAAGGTCAACAACGGCCGTAAGTCGGACGACAGGACTTATCTTGACCACTCATTGTTCAACTCGAGGCCTTGGTGTACGTTCTCAAATTGATTACCTGATCGTATCGCAGAAAGTTTAATTCTTTCCAGAATACGCCAAAATGTGCTCCCAATCAACCGACAAATAAATACGTGTGACTGTGTATGAGTCGAGGTGGGTGTGGGTTGTGGTAGTGAACCTGTTTCTGTCTGAACTTTTCTATCAAAGTGCATTGGCGCACTAAAATTATTTTTTTTGATTTATCTTTTTATCAAATGAACCATTCTCAACCATTTTCATTCTTTCATTGGTATTTCTTTCATCCTAATTTCATCTCAACAATCGAGACCGTCAGTCCATGGTCACCAGTAAACAGTGCAGAGCAGACGCACAAAGCGACTAAAAACAAGATGAAAGAAATAATAATTAAAAATCATTAATGGTTGACAATGTTTCATCTGATAGAAATCGATATAACAATACTAAAACTTATTCTGCTTGTGTACGTAAGAACAAAAGCAAACGTGTCGTTGAACGACTGGGGGAAAATGAAGAATAAGTTTAAGGTCTAAACTTGATCTTCTACCAGTGGTGAAAGCTGTGGTAGCAGTACATAGACAGGCTATCTTGGTAAAAAAAAAATGTGAGTTTGAGTCTCGCCTGGAGCTTGTTCTTAATGTCCGATCTGAGCTGTTAACAGAGCTGTAGACAGACGGTCTGAATAGTTTCGATAAAAATCAAATAAAAACTAAAATGAAAGAAATTTTGCTGGAAAAAAAAAGTTATGCATTGGCGTACGTTGATAGTGTTTCCTTGGATTTTTTTACAGTCTGTCTATCGATATTTAATGGGTTTAGTACGACACAAGGCCAAATGGTAAGAAATGAGGTTGGGAAGATTATTTTACGCCAATCTCCAAAATGAGGAGTACCTACATACCTAGGATATCAGAATTCAGATTCCATGGAAATACTGTTTCCAGTTACGAGCCAACTGATCTTAAATGACGAGCCTCTCATTTTCATTGTGTTACTTCATATATATATATATATATATATATATATATATATATATATATATATATATATATATATATATATACCAGTTTGTTCATATCAATCTACCTGTCAGTTCATATCTATCTACCCATCTATCTATCTGTCTGTCTGTTCATATCTATCAATCAATCTACGTGTTCATATCTATCAATCTATCTGTTCATGTCTCTCCATCCATCTCTCTGCTCACTTCTAGCTATCCATTTTTCTGTTTATATGTCTCTATCTCTCTATCTTCTTTCTATGTTTACCTCTCTATCTCCTTTGTTATTGCCCACTTATTTTTGTTTTCATTCCTCCTTTCGGAATTATTTTAATCCCGACTAAAAGTGGCCATATTTAAAAGCCGTCCATTGCGTCTGCACGGAAAGGCGGGAATACGAAAGACTAATGTCAACCAAAAGACACAAGTCTGCACTCGAAAATCAAAACACAAACGAAAAAAAGATTCTAAATCCGAAAATGGCTTCGAGTCCCAGCAAACAGGGCGTCAACAATCATTGCAACCACCTTCCCCAGACGGTCTTAGCAAAAACAGAACGAGATTTCTAATGCAGTCGTTTTTAGCGTTCTCGGTTCCCAAATAAAGTCCTTCCGTTTAAGCGAACAGACAGATTCCATAAAAAGGCGCGAAAAATGTCTGACTAATGGCGGACACTTATGCCGCAGCACGGTTACCCGCTAATGCTTAGCCTCTGTTCCCTCCCATGGTGGAATCCGGTGACCCGGAAAGAAAGAAAGAAAGAAAGAAAGAAAGAAAGAAAGAAAGAACGAAAGAAAGAAAGGAAGAAAGAAGAAAAAAGAAAAAGGGATAATGCAACGAAAAAGAAATTTAAAAATGTATATAACAAAGAAAGAAAGGAAGAACGAGGGATGAATTAGGAACAGAGAAGCCAGTGAGGAGATCAGTTTTATCCTGATGTGTCGACCGAAGTTCAAGTATCATTCCGCGATTGAAAAGCTGAGGTCTGCGAATTCGCCCTTCTTTACATATGTGTCTTGGGCGTGAGACTTTACAATCAATTGCTCTTTTCCTTTTCTATTGTTCTCTTTGTTTCTGGGCGCCTTGTGGCGATGTAATTGTTAGCAGGCTTGTCTCGCGTGATCATTACCGTTGAGTGTTGAGTTCGATCCTTTCTGGGTGTTTCATGATTGTGGTCGTGTGCCAAAGCTAAACTTGGTGAATAACTATCATTTTCATTGTTTCTTCTTCCTGTTTTCCTTTGCTTCCCTGTTCTTTTTCAGTCAGTTCCAATCTCAATCTCTGAACCTCCTCTTTTCCTTTTGCATTGTCATTCTTTTTTCCTTTCCTTCGTTTTTCCTCTTTGATAATATCTTTCTTTCTTTCTCCTTCTTTGTTATCTAATATCTTTCTCCCTATCTTTTTTCTCGGTTTTCGCTCTCTTTTTGCCATTTTCCTTTGTCCCTTCTCCTTATTCCTTCCTTTCCTCCTTTTCTTTTCAGTCTGTCTGTCCGTCCGTCTGTCTGTCTGTCTCTCTCTCTCTCTCTCTCTGTCTCTCTCTCTCTCTCTGTCTCTCTCTCTCTCTCTCTCTCCAGATAGCTATTTCATTCTACATCTTTTTTTTCTTTTTCCACTTTTCACCATTTTCTTTTTCTTCTATTTCTTTCTCTTTTTCTACTTCTCTTTTCTTGTCTGTTTCAACCACACTTTCCTTCTTCATTCCTTTTTTTGATAACGCTGAATCGATCTTTTCCCTACTTTTAAGGTTTTCCCTACCAAGTCAGTGTTTAGGTGATCTGCTTAAAGTAGATTTGAAGGTATTAGACCCATTCAACGAGGGGAAAGATCACGTATATGCCCTTAATTCAACGATTTGATTTTCCGAGTTTATTTAAACTGATTGCGGGCTTCCATCGTCAGTCTGTAGAATGACACACTTTCTGTGGATCAAATCAGAGTATTTGGGGCATAATTCTTTACTCACGTTTCACTCGTTCTCGACTATAAAAAATCCTATGATTGTCTTGGTTTATCGTAAGAACTTGTAATAGAAAAAAAAAACTACATTACGATGTATGTCAGGAAAATATCCAATCATTTGATTTAGAAACACGAATAGTCAACCAATGCAAATGGCGCCTTAGAGTCCTTTCAAAGTACTCTCCTCGGGATCCAACACACTTACGCCAGCACCCCTTTTACCTCTCTGAACAGTCTTCTTTCGGGATTGTCACGATCTCCTTAATCTCGTTTTCAGTTTGAAATCGACTTTCTTTCAACGACGGTTTTAGCTTTGGGAAAAGCAAGAAGTCACAGAGAGGGAGTCTGTGTGCTGCTATTTTTAACCTAGAATTTCTTTCACTGATATTTTCTGATCTACTCTCTCGGCTATTGTCTATACGATGGTCACACGGAACAAAAGCTCACCTTATGCTGACTGAGTATCCCACGGGAATTTTTATGTTCGGGTGTTCAAGTCAGACCAGGACTGCGCAATCAGTTCTTGAGATATCAAAAATTGATGGATAGATTCGGAACAGATATCGTACAGTTCACTAAGGTATAACGGGTTCGAGTTGAAACTTAGATGTTGGATCGGGTATTTTTGTAAAAATGCAAAATTATTTCCACGGGGAAAAAGTAAGTTTCATTGTGTGTTTTTGGCATTGCTTGTAATTATGGTTAGGGTCTTGGATATTTTTATTTGCTGTTATATTTGAAGGGTTTTTTCATTCGCTCACAAAAACAGGACTCTACTTTCCGAACAACCAAATATATTTGGTGTTTATTTTATTTGTTTTATTCTTTTATTTTTTCCTTACCATCTTCCCTCCAAAAATCTCTCTCTGATTGCTTATTTGCTTCCTTCTTTTTTTACTTTCGCATTTCCTTCTTCTTTTTGTCCGTCCGTGATCTTTTTTCTTTCTGTTGTTTTTGTATTCGTCTTCTTTCCAATGGTACTAATCCATGACTCGTCGTTACCCTGACGTGTTCCATAGTTGTACGATTATAAGACTCGGCTGATTACCTCTATTGATACCGCGAACAAGTGTTTGTAATACCCGCTTCCGGCTTGCCAGGCACGTCGAAAATCCGTTTGGCCGTTTAGCTTCAGTATGGAGAGGTTCCTCAATCCTACTCGTTGTGCTTAGTTCTCAGCAGAGAAGCATTGAATAACATTTTTATAAGTCTTTGGCGTGACTCAGCTGTTGATCGAACCTTGGCCTATAGAACCGAAGGCGAGCTTTTTACCACAGGGCCACGATTATTGCTCTCAGAACCAATAATTCTCCTTTTTGAAGTTAGAGTAATCGTGTCAGTGGGCTAACAACTACTACAAATTGCACGCAATTTTAATGGCGTCTTAAAACCGCGGCTTTTGTAGCAATCTCTTAGCCATTGCTGCGTGCGCATTTTCCTGACATTTCGCATTAATCTATTTGACTTGACTTTGTTCAGCTTTGTTTCCTCAAACTGAATAGCACTGTGTCTTGCAGAGAGGCATGTAAAGGTTACACAGGAAACAAAGCGTTGATATCATTTTTTCGTGGGGAATTCCTGTCACAACTTTCACGTTATTAACCACATATAAAAGCGATACAAATGAAAATATTAGAAAAGGGGAAGTTGTGTAACACCAGGAAAATGAGTTAAAATCAGCATATATAAACTGCAATGTGTATCCATATACAGTGAGTGCTAAAGTATCCGATACATTTTTTTTAGGTGTATTTTAATATCCTTATACATCTCCAAAATTGAAAAAAAAATCGGACAAAAGACTTCTGATTTTTGTACATGATCTTTTAAAAATCAATTTCGTTTCAAAATTTTTTTTTGATCTTGTATATTTTTTCAATCTATGGTCAGAATTCTGTCAATTTTGAAGCTGTGTAGGGATGTTAAAATAACTTTTTTCAAATGTATCAAATACTTCTGGCACTCACTGTATGAAACACAATGTGTACCCATACACATACGCACACACAAACTGACAAACATAAGCACACACAGACATACACAAATACCCAATCGCACCCAACCACACACATACGCGCACCTATATATATATATATATATATATATATATATATATATATATATATATATACTCTACATCAAATTGGTGTTTAAAGTTGAATGTATCGAGCACTTTAGTAAATAAACCCATCATACATCGGATATTGTATTATGTTATATTGCATCCCTGATTTGTATCATATATATATATATATATTTATATATATATATATATATATATATATATATATATATATATATATATATATATAAACACTGATCCTAAGCATGAATAATCCCATCATTTTTATAACTGTAACAAGATTTTAGAAAGAACTTGAATTCTTTGATTCATCCTAAGATGTGTGCATGAGTGTGTTAATGGATACACTCGAGTAGTAAGGGAACCCCCGTAAGAAAGTATTCAATTAACAGTTATTTTCAATGGAAGCACATTTTTGTATAATTTTTCAGTGGTAGAGCAAAGTTGAGCTGCTTTGCAGACTCTTGCAAATTATCCAAGTCGTTCAATATTCTCATCGAAAGAAGATTTTCTTTCGTTATCAGAATTGGAAAAATTTTACCCCATATCATCAGTGAAATTGTTGAAGAGTTGAATAAAAAATATCTCTTACTTCCTCTCTGATGTCACTACCCGTCACTTCTGTTCGGCAGAGGGCCTAGATACATAAATGATCGTCAGTTGAACGACATAATGGGTAGGAATCGATTAGGAGATTCAAAGCTAAACCAACCCGGAGGAGAGGGGTTACGGTTCTAGAAACCTGAAGTCTTTTGTTACAGAATAAAAGTGATTCGAATTCATCCACGGAGACAAGTGGTATCCAATCAGCACAGAGAGTAGTTTATTACAACCTTCCCAACTTTATAGCATCTAACAACTAAAAGAACTAAAGCTCGTATAGATGTCAGAAAATATCTATTCATTAAACTTGGCTTAGCCCAATACAAAGCCAATTAAGGGGACATTTGGATGTGAAAATTGTCATGCACCATTTTTCAAAGAGTCTCAAAAATCAGCATTCGAAATCTTTGCTCACTTACCTGGGCTCGAACACCGATCATTGGATTTGGTGTGAAATTCTCAACTATACAACCTACTAGACGGATAAAATCCGCTCACATCTATCTCGTCTCAGTCTTGTCCTATCTTTTATCTATCTATCTAAAGAAAATCTCCTAATTCCTAGGGAAAGAAATTATAAACCATGGCATTTTTACTTTTTTTCTTTTTCTCTTTATTCATTAATTTTCTTCTTTCTTATTCACTTCCTCTTCCCTTTCTTCTCATTTTCTGGTTGTCCCCTCTTTTCTGACCTGGTAGAAAAAGTGTAACAGACGAGCTTCTTCTTCTTCTTCTTCTTCTTCTTCTTCTTCTTCTTCTTCTTCTTCTTCTTCTTCTTCTTCTTCTTCTGCGTGGCTGGATTAGGATGTTCAATCCCTTATATTCATTCTGAACCACATGACTATAGATTAAAATGAAAGAGATAGATAGGGAAGCACCAGGAGGAGAGAATAAAAGGGTTTATCGTGAGACCGGGAGAGTTGGTAAGCCTATTCTGAAAGCATTATTATGAAACAGTTTAAAAATGTGAGAGGGGATTTATTCGCATTATGAAGAAGAAAATGCGTGGGATAGATGAAGTGGGAGTGAGCAAATTTGTCTCGCAGGCCAACATTGCGAGTTCGGTTTTCACTCGGTGCCCCATCCATGAACTGAGATAAGAAGTTGATAAAAGAATACGAAACATTGTTTGTTCTTTTCCTCGAGTGTTTTTTGTGAAAAAATGTGGAAAGAAATTAAGGAAGAAAAATTTATGGTTCCCAATCTTTAACATTTGGGGTAATTTTCTCGAGGAAAATAGTGAAAAATACGCAAATAAATGTTACCTGATTGATGTATACATAGATATCAAAACTGACATAAACAAACATAGAAAGACATAGATAGATAGATAGATAGATAGATAGATAGATATTCATCCATAGATCCGACAGAGGCAGATATGAACAGACTGAGACGGATATGAACAGACAGAAGTGAATAGATATGTTGACTGACATAGATGAATAAGGAAGAAAAAAAATCTTTGCCTGAGCCGGCCTCTAACTGGTAATGGCATTCTTTTGGCTCCGATTCAACCGCACGTCACATGATCGCCGTTAAATGGCGCGCTCTGCGCAGGTCAATGGGCTGCCATTGAACACGTGAATGGCTTTCCGATCAAGAGTGGAAGGAACGGTAAGCGCGTCAGTAAATCAAAGAGCAGTCGAGGCGCAGGCGCAGAGGCGGCGATGAGTTATGCAACAAATGATACAGCTTGAGTTGGCGGAAAAACAATGGGGAATTGAGCGGAAAATAAACGGCATGAGGAAGATAGAGAGAGGGAGAGAGAAAGAGTGGGGAGCAAAGGTTAGAAAGCAGACGATAAAGGGAGATTCATGATGTATTGGGAAATCGAAGAACAATACCAAGGGAGGGACTGAAAGAGAGAAGAAAGAGGAGAGATAAAGACTAGAAGAAGAAGAAGAAGAAGAAGAAGAAGAAGAAGAAGAAGAAGAAGAAGAAGAATATGAGAGAGTTCGGAATGAAGTACAGAAAAAAAGAAGGATGTGTAATGTAAAAAAAAGGAAACTAAAACGAAGGAAAAGAAGGTAGGATAAAAAGAGGAAAGATTATTTTTAAAGTGAAGAATGCAAGATCAAAAGAAAAAGAAGGAAGGAAGGAAGGAGGAAATTAAGATAAAAAGTTAAAAAAGTAGAAAGCAAGGAAGGAAGTTGATTGAATAATAGAAAAGAAAATGAGAAAGGGAAAGAAAGAAGGATGAATGGAAAAAGCGAAATGTTAAGAAAGAAACATAAGAAAGAAGAATAAATAGAAAAAGAAAGAAAGTAAACATGAAAGATAAAACAGAGAAAGAAAGAAAGAAAGAAAGAAAGAAAGAAAGAAGGAAGGAATAATGAATAATAAAAAAGAGAACTAACGATGTTATAAAAAAAAGAGGAAGAATGGAATACGAAAATAGAAACAATTATTCAAAAAAAATATCAAGGACATAGATTTCCCTAAACGAGAATTTTGACGCAAAATGATCAGTAAATAAAACCAATTTTTCCCCTAAAAATTGATTTTATACCACTCTACAAAGTGGTTAATCCACAAGTAGATAATCGAGATGAGTTAGTTGATCTTTAAATCTTAGCTCGCATATAACTGCTTTGTATATAAAGGAAATACTAGCTTACAGTCCAATCAGGTTGGAGACACCAGGTTAAGCAGCAATGAGCCTGGTCGATATTTACATGGGTAATCACTTAGGAAATGAGATACAGTAGGCAAATTAAGACCTTGTTCCAGACTAAACAAAGTTTACTTGATACTTGTATAAGAAATACACACCCTGGCAGCAGGGTCGAACTCTGCCTCTGCTTTTATTCAGACAAAAGGTGATTATTGCAACTTTTGTATTGTATGTATGAATAAAAGTTATGAGAATATATTTTCAAGTATCAAGGTATTTATTCATTAAAGTGAAATAACCCCTTGCCTAGACGTAAGATAAATCACGTATATATGTAAAACTTGTCAATTTTGCCCAGTCGGTAATAGAACCAGCCCACCAATCAGTTGCCCAGGATTTCAAATCAAGGTAGGCGGTGTTATTTTTTTTACTCCTTTAAGATTTTTTCTGTTGTTATTGTGATGGTAGCCTTTGACTGGAGTTAGACAATTATCAAAACCTAAGGAAATTCAGTCATGGATGAATGAGATTTTGAATGATGCTAAAATAGTTTAAGAGACACTGCCCAATGCCAACAATAGGGTCGTAGATTTGTCGGACTTGAGGTTCGATCTCACTTGCTAAGATTTTCTAGCGTGCTAACCGTCACTCTATAGTAGGCGCTCAATGGAGACAAATTAATGGGCTCCACAAGCCGACAGTTACCATTAAATTCGATCCTCAACAGGTTCCACTTTTGCAATACAGAGCAATACTAGGCTCCGCTCAGTAGATATACTAACTGTCTATAGTGGGGTTTTACAAACTGGTCCTACAGGCTATCAATAGTGGGTTACATCCCAATTGAGTAACCCAGTATCATTTTCTCCTATCACGCCAAGTTATGTCTAGCGTATATTAACAAGACTATATTCATACACTTATAAGAAAAAACATTTTTATGATTACATACACTGACACTTATTGGTATATTAAGAAAATGACGTACTTATCCATGCGTATTTGCAAAAGCGAGCACCTCAATTGGCTAACGCCCACGCTCACGGACTGACACCCACGCCCGAGAAAGAAAAAAAAGCTGACTGGTAGTAAAGGTTAGATGTAATACCTGCACGCAAACACGTGGAAAGATTTACATTGTCCATATTCCTGTAACTCATTATAAGGTGTTCGGTCCCCTGTGACATGTTGTGGGGACACTTATGTTTTCACATATATGTTTTGAGTCCATCACTCCCCTGGCTTTCTCAATCCTGCTCTCCATGCTGGGTACTTGACGGGGAGGCATTGATTACCATTTTAAAGGTATCTGATATGACAATAGAGTGAACCCACGACCTACCAAACTGGATGTAAGCACTCGACCAGTGGACCAGTTTATCGGTAGAGATTCGTAAACACACATACAAAGCACGTTTACCTGTACATATGCACGCCTACGCTGACAAAGAGTTGTTCGTATTTATTGGGAGAAATATTTCGTTAGTCAAGCGGAGAATGACGAGTGAGGCCTGAATAATGGAGGGAAAGCAGACGATATCAAAACTGACAGTAAGAATTGTTTTTCTCCCCATATTTGTTTTTTACCGGCGTAATAGAAAGATATGAAGATGAAATTTGACGAAGAGTAAAAAACGTGAAAAAAGGAGGAAGGAAAGGAGAGATATGGTAGGGAGGAAGAAAAAGAAAGGAAGAAGAGGAAGGAAGAAAGATATTCGGTCAAAGCGAAAAGAAGGAACAAAATAAGATATGGAAAAAAAGAAATGAAGAAATTAGACAAGGTGTGAAAAAAGGAAAGGACATAAATACAAGAAACACTGATCATCGCAAAATATATAAATATGTGTGTTATCGTTCTATTAGAAAGAGGAGCTGAGGGGAATAGAAAAAGAAAGAAGAAAAAGAAGAGGAGGAGAGGAAGAAAGTAGAGGAGAAGTGGAGGTAGAAGAAGATTAGGGGAGCAGTGTTTATGTGGGATGGGAAAGAAAGAAATAAGTTGAGTAAGAAGAAAAGGCAATTGAGTGTTCAGGAAGAACAAATGGAAAAGTAAAAAAAACAGTGCTTTGAGAAGAAGAAGAAGAAGAAGAAGAAGAAGAAGAAGAAGAAGAAGAAGAAGAAACACCAATAGTATCACTTTTCTTCCTTTTCCTGAAACTGATATCCTTCTTGTCGGCTGACAGCAGCAATTTCTACCTGTCTCATTTTATTTATTGCCTGTCCTAAACTTTCGTCAAGTCAATTTCTTAATCTTTATATTTGCGTTTCTTCAATAAACTTCCACCATTTTATATCATCTTGCTGACGACATTGTCTCATTCTCTAACTTCACTTTTTTCCTTCCTTTCTCTCTCCCTCTATTTTTTCTATCGCTTTGTTCTCCAAACACTTTCCTTACTTTTTTCATGTCTTCTCCCTGTGCATTCCTTAGCCTTCTTTTCATATTTTTCCTTCTTTTTCTTTGTCTTCTTCTTCTTCTTCTTCTTCTTCTTCTTCTTCTTCTTCTTCTTCTTCTTCTTCTCTTGGGGCATTTTTCTTCCCTCTCTTCACTTTTTCTTCCTCCTTTCTCCACCTCTCTTTTTTTTCTTTGCTATCCTTGCACTTTCCTTCTTCACTTTCTTTTCTTCACTTCTTCCTGTGCACTCCTCGGCTTTCTTTTCTTACCTTTCCTTCTTTTTTCTCTTCTTCTCCTCCTCCTCCTCCTCCTCCTCCTCCTTCTTCTTCTTCTTCTTCTTCTTCTTCTTCTTCTTCTTCTTCTTCTTCTTCTTTCTGGACGCTTCATAGCCTTTTACTCTGACTTCGTTTTCTTTCAACCTTTCTTTTTATCTCACCTACCTCTTTTTTTTTCTTTTTCCTTTTCTCCTTATGATATTTGACTACTACAGATACAATACTGCTCAGATTTCTGGTCGATTACGATTATTCTTTGCTTGTATTGCCATTTGCACTGATGACTTGACAATTGTAGGATGACGATCTACGAGTTGCAATAAAAAGCAACAGAAATAAGTAATTCTTGCTAAAAAATTAGTAACTAATACTAAAGACATTTCTACTAATGCTAAATACTATTATCATTTGGTCTTAGTATCATTAGGAGTGGTGTGTTAGGAGACGAAGGAGGTTGATGAGTAATATTTGTAACAGCATGATGGAAGAGGAAGAAGAAAATGATAATATCATGTGTAATCATTCATAGTCATCAAATTTCCATACTAGTAATATTTGGTGGTTTTCATTGGAGATCAAGTGACAGCTAATCTCCATCGTCTTCATCATTGTCCTGACAGACCCAAGTCCTGCAGTAGTCTGAATCGTGTCAACTCTTTCTCGAATCTCTAACCCTAGCAATATTATTTCTTGTGTTTTTGGGGGGTTGTTTTGCGGGGTTTGGGGGATATTTTTATCATGTTTTTGTTTGTTTTTTGTTGTTGTTTTTTGTTTGTTTCGGAGGGTTTTGCTGCGACCTCCAGTCCTTCCCACAACCCCAACTTCCGACGATTAAGCATAACAGCGTAATCAACATTTTGGGGGTATGGGGAAGCTCATAAATTTTCCCCTAATCAATTATTGTTAATTGTTCCTTCGTTTTGCGCCATTTCAGTTTACGGAAGTTTTTTCAGATGATCGCTCAATGTGCTATACTTCTTATTGTTTTTATGATTGTCATTATTATCATCTATTCGTTCGTTATTTTGTTTCCATTATCTTTTTCAATTGTCTTCTATCATATTCCCGCCTAATTTCCCTGAAGAGAACGTAAAGCGTTTGTCTCTTTGGAGACACTCCAAACGGAGTACAGTTTCTGTTGCATGTGTCAGCCTAGTGATTCCATCAAATCTTGAGTCTGGTCGAGACCAGGACTTTATGCCTCAAAGTTTTTCATGATCACCCCTTTGGCGGGATGCATGTCCACCAAAAGGATACCTCAACCTTGAAAACACACTTTAGAGTTTACTTGATTATAGCTCATACCGGGAATCGAACCCATGTGAGGCAAACGTGCTAACCATTGCACTATCAAAGCGGACTCTGATTTCCTCCATATTAGATTTATCCATTGTTTTCTCATTATAACTTTCTTTACACGGAGAATTTTCTCCTAAAGAAATACATCAGATCTAATTTATACCTGTAGATACTACCGATAAATTTCTCTTTTTTATAAAACAAAATATTAAACAAACGAAACCTTCAAACCATATTATCCAAATAGAATTTTGTAAAATCAGTCGATATGGCTCCCAGGAACCATTTATGCCTTAACATGACACGATCACTCAAAGATGCCGTAAATTCCAGGTGCGCATGTGCACTGGGACGAACTCAAGATTTACGTCCCTTGAAACCCAAATCAGACACGGACGCCATTTTCCCAAGTGTAGTTGTATCAATATGTCTGTAAGATTCGATTCGCGTTCATGATCTCTTTAGAAGCCATTTATGGATAAAATTTGACTATTCATCATTTCTGCATCGTTGAATGTATCTTCGGGCAGTGTGTCAGCCGTTACTGAAGTCTGGGGAAAATGTTCTTTGCAAGTGACACGTTGAAATGAATGAGGAAAGTATTGTAAAAAAAGTCTTTTTTCTTTTTTTTTTTTCTTATTTTCTCCCAGTTACACTCTTTTTATTCTAAACGAATGCGCTCAAGTGAAGTGTACTCAAGTTAACAAGCGACAAAGAGAATTATTCAAGGAGACTAAATTCCAAGATCTGCCTATGTCTCTCTTTGCACGCAAGATAGTAAATTATGTATATTTAGATTTGAAAAGAGATCATTATCAGCAGCGGTCTTTTAGCGTCCGTCGTTGGACATGAATCATACGCAAGATTCGCCAGACTTCTCTATAGTTGGCGTCGCGAAGCCAATATTTTCTGAACTTGTCTAGTTCGTCACGCCATTTTATTTTTTGCCGGCCACAGTTTTGCATATGATCTTTGGAGATCCACGATATGAGTCGTGATGTCCAGCTGTTGTCTGATATTTTTGCCACGGGACAGTCCATTACCATTTGAGATTTCTAATGCATTCTGTGATATATCCGACACCTGTTTTGTTTTGGGTTTTTTTTTTCTATAGTGTACTATGCAGTCTTATGATCTCACCAGGTAATGTTGAGCATGATTCTCCTCTGCTCATTTTGAGGGTCAATCTTTTGGTCAGGTTTCATGTCTCAGATTGTAAAGTTATAGTTCAGCCTTTCAAAGACTATCCTATTAACACAGTTCAGCAACTTTTTTGATTCTGCAGATCGGATCACGTATTAATCAGGGGACAATGATCCATATAGATACCATAAAAAGCTTGATATGTGACATATCCATTTGAATACATCTAACAATATTTTACCTCAAACCAATGAATGATAAATGCTAATGTGTGCTTAACTTGGGATACAAATTAGTAATCAGTGAACACAATTTAGTTGCGATTGTTTTCATTCAAGGCTTTCCTTTGAATCTTTTCAAAAGACAGATATTCTTTGAAACATAAGAAGTTAGCGTAGTATCTCATTATTTACTTGCAGACGGGTCAAAATCTCTTCGCAGTTCTGATCTGGCCCGCGGTCATGGGTTGCCTACACATTCTAATAAGGTGCTCAATGTCTGAATTCTTAGAACGGTATATTTTGTTTTTAAACGCCGAAGGGTGTTAATTTCTCTTTCATGGTTGAAGATACTATTCTTTTATTAAATTGAAGTATATTCTACATTTCAAAGAACCAAATTCATGATTAGATACATTCGTCCCATTGGACATTTACCCGGAAGGGATGAAAAAACAAATATCAATATGCCCTGAGTGAGATAGATAGATATATCTATACCTACATTAGAATTTGAATATATATTCTTGATACTGAAAGAATTTTAAGATTATTTTGCAAGTTTTTACTTACACTATCTGATAATTCAGCATCCTCCACATACAATGCCTCTTTTCTCTTCTCAGTCGGCCATCCTTGTATTGTAAAGAAACAATGGTTAGAATGAAAGAGGATGCTTATGCTTGAATGGGAACAAAAGAGACTCCCTCCACACCCATCCTTGTAATGTAATGATTGAGGGTAAGAATGGAAGAAGGTGCTTACACTTGATTGGAAGCCAAAGGGAATCAACCTTCTCTATCTCTGTCATTCATTCATTACTCCTCCCTCAAAAGTCTTGAGCCCGAAATAATTAAGTTGCAGCAGTAGTAGTGGACCACAGGAATATAGATAGATAGCAAAAGTAATAAACAAGAATGAGATAACAGAAACATTAATTTCACTTGCTTTTACTTGTAATAATAACTAATACATATAATTCATAGGTGAGAGATTACTTATATTCTACAAATTAGAGAAATATACATGCGAGAGTAATGACGATATATTAGTTGTCAACACCCATGGAATTTCTACTGTTCAGCTAGGGTTTACTAATCACGTTGATTATTCTGTTTAAGTGCCCAAACGCCCTTGCTCGTTTCATCCTCCCCTCCCTCATGACTCTCAGGAAAAAACTGTTTCCCCCTTTTCCCACTTTTTAATTTCTATACCCCCCTCTTATTTCTATCTCTGTAATTGTATCTTTTCTTGTGCACTTTCTCTTTCAAATTGATATCCCCTTCACATTCCTTTCCTGTTACTTCTTTCCCTCCCACCCTCTTTCATGTATCTTCCTTCTTCTCTCTCTTCTCTCTTTCAGATCCCCTTCTTCCTTTCTCTCAATCTCTCTTTCAAATCTTCTCCGTAGTTCACTCCTACTCTCTTTCATGTCTTTCCCCCCCATTCGTTCCTTTTTCCTTTCATTTTCTTCTATTCTTTCTAATTTTTCTCTCGTTCATTATCTTTCTCTCCTCCCACTCAGCTCTCTTCTCTGTCAGTCTGTCTGTCTCTCTCTCTGTCTCTGTCTCTGTCTCTCTTTCTCTGTCTGTCTGTCTGTCTGTCTCTCTGTCTCTGTCTCTGTCTCTCTCTTTCTCTCTCTCTCCCTCTCTCTCTCTTACCCTTTCTCTCTTCCTCTATTTAATATCTTAATACTTTCCATCGTTTATGGTCATTTCCATCGACGTTTGGATGCGTCTCCCCGTAAAATCCAGCCATAACTGACCCTGCAGAGTCAAAGAACCCGAATAAATGCCCTTGCATATGGAAACCCTGTTTAAGTCGTTGCAAACCTGACAATGGACGTCAGCGACAAGGACAGTGGCCATCCGTCAGAATAACTGACTTCTCATTCTGGTCGACAATGTTATTCGATCAAACAAATTGTTGGAGGGGGGGGGAAGAACGGTGGGACTGGGAGCATCATGGCGACCATTTTGTCGTCTTCGCCATCATCTCACTGACTGGACCGTTCATTGTTCATCAAATATTAACAACGGGAACAAGGGAAAGAAAACACCCCGAATAATGAAATAAATGAGTAAATGATAAGATAGAATATGATAATAGAGAAAAGAACAGGAGAAAAAGAAAGAAAGAAAGAAAGAAAGAAAGAAAGAAAGAAAGAAAGAGAGAGAAGAAGAAAAAACGAAAGTATAAATAGAAGGAAAACAAATTACGAAAGAAAAATGAATTAATGACAAATTTAAACTAGAGCCTACATTCCCTGGCGGAACTACACATGTCGTTGCATCGGGACATAGCCCTCTCCCCCCCCCCCATAAAAATCTTAATGAAAGCTAGAAGAATTAATAGCGAAATAAAAATCTCGACCCTCACGAGTTATGGTTACATTGTAAATAGAACCACGCTCTGAAACTTTTTTAAAAATATTTTCTCCAAAACTGTATGTGGGCACAATAGACGGCATTGAGGAGACATGTAGAAGGAAAAACGACACGAAATAATGAATAGAAAAAGAATGAATTAATATTAACAAATGCAGAGGAGAACAATTGTGTGCTTGCAGTGCATACTCAATCGGACTACAAAGAAAAAATGAATTGAAGATGAACTAAGGAAGAAAAAAATAAACGCAAGCCAAATAAAAAATAGAATAAAAATGAATGAAAAACAATCAAAATTGAAAGAATTATGAATGAAGGACAGACTACAAGAAAAATGAATGAAAGACAAACTGAAGTTAAGGAAAAAAAGAATGAACAAAAGAATTTTAAAAAAACATGAAAGAATAAACGAATGAAAGATAAACTAATATAGTAAAATAAATGAATGAAACCCGTACTAATAATCAAAAAAAAATTGAACGAATGAAAGACAAACTAAAAACAAAAGAATAAACGACTGAATGACAAACTAATTGAAAGAACAAATGTATGAATGAATGAAAGACGAATTCGAACATGAAAGAATAAACGAATTAAAATGAGAAAGAAAAATCAATGAAAGACAAAAGGAGGGAATAAATGAAGAAGCAAACTTCAAAAAAACGATTGATGAATGGAGGAGAGACTAAAAGATCTTGACAAGATGACGTTTGTTGTTAATCTAAGTGCTAATATCGAGATAGCTGAGCGACAACTGTGTCTCAAATGAGAAAAATGGTGATTGGACTAATGGTTGTTTAATCATATTGGATTTTCAACCATTCTGTTATGAAATCCATAAAATACAAGCCTTAATATCAGTCCATAGAGGCGCTAGTTCGATTTCCTTCCCTCAGTCAGTCGTAAGTACTAGAGATGCCAGCTCATCAAAAAAGTGGTAAAAAGTTTCAGGCTTTCAACGGTCGTTGTTTACCACTTTCGTAAGAGTCATCGACTTTTACGGCTTAAAGCTGAATTTCGAAATGTTGAGGTCAACTTATATGTCAGGTCGAATTGTAATTCGCGATATACGCCAACAATCGAACGTAAGAGAAAAACAAAGGAGACAGAATAAAAAAAAAATAGACAGACAGAATAATAACGAAGGAAAAAAGATTTTTTTGAAAAGGAAGGAAATGTAAAGAAGATAAAACAGGAGTTGATGAAAGGAAAAGGGAATTAAAGAAGGAAATACAAAACACAGAAAGCGTTAAGGAAAGAAACACAAAAAAGAAAATCAGGAAGGAAGAAAGAAAGAAAGAAAAAAAGAAAGTGACAATAAAACAAAGCGAAGAGAACCATTTGACTCGGTGCATACTGCGTCTTGCAAAAGTAGTTTTACATCTGAATGACAACCTTTACAAAGCCTTCCCCATACCAACAAATGTTAATCAAATTGTTGGTTACCAGCCCGGCCTCATATTTTATGAGTTACGCTGTGATGAAAACATGGCCGACGATTCGTAGGATTTTGATCTTTGTTTTTTCTTTGAGAGAAATGGGAGGGGTTAAGAGTCGAAATTGCCCCCGAGTTCATACACGACACAGGATAAACAAAACAAAAAACAATGCTATTCGGACGAAGAAAAAATGAATTATTCAAACCAAGGAAAATCAACTTCGATAAAAATAAAATGAGGAAAGAAATGCGTCTCTATAGTTTCAGGCACTTTTGAGTGGGATACTTTATGTGTGTGTTTGTGTCTGTGTGTGTGTGTCTGTGTGTCTTTGCGTGTCAGTGTGTGTGTAACAATAAAAGTGTGCTTATATATATATTCAGTATATTTTTTACTTTGTAAGTATTTTATCATATATGTTGATATACATGACTTGAATGAAATATTTTATTACACATAGGTTATTCTGGTATGTTATTTTTTGAGACACTCACACACACTCATAGTATTCATACGAAAAGATTTGTATTTGAACTGAATGCAATAATAGTTATTATGCTCATATATATATATATATATATATATATATATATATATATATATATATATATATATATATATATATGTTTATTTATGGAGAGAGAGACATGTGCATGTCTTTATATGAGGAAAATATCTTTTTGAGCAGAACGCGAAAATAGTCATTCGTTTTTCATTTTACTTTTTTTCCGTTGTTTGCGCATGTCTGAGAGAAGAAATACATTTTGGTTTCATTTCCCGCCACTTTTTGTGTCAGTAGAAAGAATTGAGCTTCTCTTTCTGATCTTCCCTTAATTTTCATTCTTACTTTGTGTAGCTAATACTCCATTAAATGTATTTTCGATTCAGAGTTTTTATCCTTCATCTTCTACAGCGTTCAGGGCTATAGTATTTTGCAATTGTCTGGATCATGTCGTATCCAAAATTAATGGAAACTATTGCGGAAGGTCAAAGATAGATAGATAGATAGATAGATAGATAGATAGATAGATAAATGGATTGATAGATGCTTATGAAACTACTGAGACAAATAGATATGAACATGCAGAGATAGATAAACAGATAAATAGAAACATGGTCAGATAAAGATAGATAGATAGATAAATGGATAGATAGATAGATAGATAGATGGATATATAGATAGATAGATATGAACTTGCATACATAAATAGATATGAATATGCTGAGATGGATAGATAGATTGATAAGAACATGCGTAGATATATAAATAGATATGAATATTCTGAGATAGATAGATATGAAGATGTTGAGACAGAGAAACAGATAGAGGGATATATATGAACACGTTCAGATAGATAGGGAGATAGATACATACAAAGATAATTGCTGCTGAGTATATTTCTGGCACTTTGATATTTTAGATTTTAAAAATAGACGATTTTATTACATTTTAAAAACGATGTGAATATTTTATGATACTTGTCTTTCGTGTAGGTCAATGTCCGCCTTGGAATTTAACATTAAAGGCATTAATCTGTCAATTCTAACAACAAATATTTTAATCCCCTTCAGATATGACAGCCCAATATAACATAACCCTCCGTCAAAGCCTCACAGTGTCTGGTAATCTACTTAAAATATATTGTGTCGAAGTTTTTTGTAAATTTGCTTCATCCATCCATCCATCCATATATATATGTATATATATATGTGTGTGTGTGCATGCTTGCGTGCGTGTTTGTGTGTGTCACATATAGATACACATACATATACATTAGGGTAGGTCTATTTTGAAACCGTGGTCTTGGACAAGTCCAGATAGTTGCGACTTGATATAATCAAAATTGACACATAGTATTTTATTCTTAGCTTTCACCATCCTTTGAGGGACGTACTTCAAAGAGTGAAAAATTCAAGTTGTCGGATATTATTGCATTGTTACCCGAAACAATAGCCTGACTGAAGTATTCCGTGCTAAAGTGTATCTCAGTGCCAAATGAATAATTTTGTCCCATATTTTTTTTTCTCTTATCAATCTGGTAAAGACGCTACCGTGTGAATTTCTAGTTAACATCAGTAAACAACACATAATCGCGTTTCGAAACTTGATGAAACAAATTCTAGCCCAAAAGTTGGGAAAATTAGGTGTGGCGTTGTGTCTGTTGAATTAGTGGGAAGCGATAAGAAAAGCCAACACCCTATGTGTACATCGGGTTCATATGTAGAACACACAAAAATACACCCCATGATTCTTGTTTAGCGCTCCCTTACCACCACTATATATCTAATTGTCGGAGTAAATGAAATTCATACAATAAATACTACCCTTGATATCACGGGTTGCATAAACAAGAATTATATAATACATATATTCGTCTAGTTATTGTGTATGTTGGGCCCATGATCTACGAAATCGTCCGGATGACACGTTGGACTTATCCTCTAGATGAAGATTACTTATCGACGCCAATCGTCTCTCCCAGTAACAAAAGTACTGGGTTATATGGTTCCAATTATAGGGAAGCCACTCTGAGCTAACTGAAGCTATCTCCATCAGCAATCACCGAATATATATATGTGTGTGTGTATGTGTGTTTATCTATTAATTAAGCTCGATTTAAGCTTGATTAAGTGAGAAAAGGCGAGAGTATGATGCTTGTCTTGTGTCAATTTTATGAGGTGCAATATCTTTATCGTATGTATATCTAAAATTACTTTTTCTTTATCCAGATATTCTCTTTCTATCTGTAATCTGACTCATTTGTCCCTGTGATACTTCTGAATATATATATATATATATATATATATATATATATATATATATATATATATATATATATATAATGTGTACTGTAGAGACTGAGACAGACTCGGGAGTAAGGTGTTTAGAGGTAAGGTTTATTAATCCTTAGATGTAAATTATCCAGACATGTTTCGGGATTCATCCCATCTTCAGTGGTGTGTGCTGTGTCAGTGTGTGTTAAAAATTCCCATGTGGAACCAGAATCCACTATATATATATATATATATATATATATATATATATATATATATACGAATCAATTCTAAGTTTTCATTCATTATTATGATTTCTTTCATTTCAGGGATTCACTAATCTCCCCTTAGACAGACTAAAACACGGAGGGGTCAATATGACAGGTTTTCAACTTCTCGACCCTGACAATCCAGAATTACAGAATTTCTTACGAATATCTGAAGATATCGACCGAGTCCGATGCCCAGTGGCCGATGGCAACTGGACGAGCGTAAGTAGAATTTCGTTTTCACAAAATATGAAAAAAAAACATAAGCAACGCGAAACGAAAACAAAGGACATAATAACCTGCTTTTTCGAAACATACAAAAATACATCCTTATAACATGTTTCCATAAAACAAAGGAAAAACACGAAAGCATCATATGAAACTCAAGTCATGGTAAAATACTTTTACAAAGCATTAAAAAAAACATAGACACACCGTACAGGGAAGCAAAAAGACAATACTTATTAACAAGCTTTTACAATACACAATAACGTTAAATAAAAACGTCGTACAAAAACGCAAGACCTGATAACATACATTTACGAAAGATTCAAATGCAACGAATAAACACAGTACAAAAACATACAAAGTATGTAACATAAAAAGACGTAAAAACATTATCCAAAGCCTGCTTTCACGAAACATAAACAAATTATTGAAAACACAAAACAGGAACAACAGAGAAAGAACAGATCTGGTTAGACACTCATTAGATACCGTCATATCGTCTTGCAGCATACCTTGTTGGGGGTGATCAAATAAAAAAAATGAAAAAAAAGGGATGATCAATGAATATTTCTTATACATTTTGTTCTGCAGCAATCACTAAAATCGTCTAAATGAAAAAATAAAAAGTAAAAACAGCGGGCATAAACCGTGAACCAATTTGAAATAAACTTCCATTTTCTCACTAAAAAACAAAAGGGAGGTGGATTTTAGGGAAACGTTCACAGAAGGTGCTTAGTAGATTACTAATTCAAGTTCTCGATGCTGTAGCATGAAAAATGCGCTCTGCACATCTTCCACATTTTAACAACCTCAAAATAATGGCCGTCTTTGAAGAAACAAAAAAAAACACTTTCAGAAACGGTCCAGTGGAGTACTTACGCAAATTTTCAGCTTTTTAGGTTGATTATAGGTGCCAACTGTAGACGTTCCAGATTGCTGGGCACAAACCAGTGACCAATAAAGCATAGAGTTTCATTGCAAACCGGACCCCAACCCCAACTAAGGAATCATTTGGGGGAATTTAAGTCTCACAACATGGATCCCCAGAGACCACACAAGAAACTGAGGCCGACAGAACACAAGATGGAGAGATGAACTTGACGGATTCAGGAAATACTGGCTCCGCGATGCCCATGATGGGGAATTGTGGCGAATCCTTGGGGAAGGTCTATGTCCAACGACGGATGTTAAAAGACTGATGATGATGATGATGATGATGATGATGGTGGTGGTGGTGGCGGAAAAAATGTCTGGAGGGGGTTAGCGGAGTTCTATTGCAAATGCAAAGCCTGATAATTTGATTGGTGGCCTCTTGTAGACGTTCCTGATACATACATAGTTAGAATGGAGAGAAAACTAAGAAGAAAAAAACGTTTTCTGACATTTCTGATTGACGGTTCCTAATAGTACAAAATCATTATGCATAAAAAATATGAGAACATGTTTTTAAAATGTGCACAATAGACATAGACACAATACAAAAACCATAAAACATATAGAACATGAAAACATAATAAAAAAAAAACAAATGCAAAAAAACATTTTTTTTAAACCGGAGGAAAATATGCGACTGTCTTTGCGTCGAGGACAAGCTCGTAATGTGTCCATCCTAGAATACTCGCCAATCTTTTAGATGGAAACACTTGAGAAACCACAGTTTCGTACGCTGAAAAAATATGAAGAGATCCTACAACAATGAAAATTTGATGTTTTATCAGGAATACTGTTATTGTTCGATCATTTATCCAGGTAGTATTCTCATTTTTCTTGTTTTAATGACAATGTTTCAGTCTGTCAGCTCTCCGTCTTTATTCCGGTGTGTGACTTATCTGTCGGAGAGCTTATCTACCAAAGAGCTTTGAATACAATCCTTCGACTATTTTTCTAATTTTCTCTATCAAAGACGTAGTTTCAAACGTAGGACGAACCAGTTACGCCTGGACTTGCGAAGTAAAATATAGGTTCCTCTCCCTTTCAATACAATAAAATGTTTAGAGTCTCCTTCGTTGATCCCAATCACACTAAATAATCATAGTTATCAGAGCTCACTGTATTTCTGTAAACTAAATAAATGTAATAAATGTAATAAAAGTTAAAAGGCTTAAATTAACGTTGGACCTGACTGACTGACTAGATCTATCCCCAAACCTTAGGTTATTATCTCTATAATACTAGGATGGATAATATTTGACTAACCATAATCTATCCGTGTACTGGCCTTAGTGACACACTGTTGTGTGTATATACGTAAATGATAGTCAAATATAACTGTTCAAACTTGTGTCTCAAACCGAGGATGTTGAGACTGAAGAATTATCGTTGTCATTTATTCGGCTTATCTTGCTAAATTTTTCACAGCGTTTCAGCCATAATCCCTCCGGTCTCCTTCAGTAGTTCTTTGTTTTGTAAAGCTGGAATTGGTTCCTGACAGGTAGGGTAAAGCAAAGAGCATGCAACTCAAGAACGAGTTTCCTCATTAGAGAACAAGGAGAAAGCACCACAGGAACTAGTTTCCACATTCCGGAACAAAGAACTCCCGAAGAAGGCCCTTGGGTTCTGAGCCGAAACCTTATAAAAAATGGAATGAACAATGCAGCGAGGAAAATAGTCCAAGTAAAACACGTACAATGATTAAAATACTTCGTCTAACAAAACACAGACAAAAACTGAAGAATAATCGATTTAACGTGTTTTCAAGACCCAATCGATCAATATAATGTTGACAGCAACCATAAATCTTTCAAGTATTGAACACTTGTTTTCGGCGTAAACTGATCACAACCAAAGATAGACATTAAAAAAAACAGACATACTCTAAAAGGGACAGTGAGCGAGAAGTAAACAAAGCAAAATAATCTTTGCAATTCCTCAGCCAATCCGAAAATTGAAAAAATAAAATAGTATAATATAAAAAAGAAATCAAAGGTTTCATTTTCTTTTGAATCTGTGATTCCAGTTGATTAATCACGGGTAAACAAGTTCAAAGACGTCTATGAATATATCGATGAGTTTATTGATTGATTTATTCAAATATTTATTTTACGATAGAATTAAAACGTGTTGAATTCATTATTTTTCACGCTTATTTTTGTCCGACTGGCCATCTCATTAGTCAACGACGAGATATGAATAAGAATATGTGTACGTGTGCGTTTATTAACGAATCTTTGAAATATATTGTGTTGAGGATATATACATATATATATATGTATGTTGTGTGTGTGTATATAAATGTTATATAGAGAGAGATATACAATGAGTGTGAGATCTAATGCATTTCAAAAGGTTGATTTTAACATCCTTATACAGCTGGTAAATTCGAAGAAATTGAACCAAAGATTTAAAAAAAACAGCATCAAAAAGATATTGAAACAAGACTAACATTGAAAGGTTATGTACCAGAATCAGAAATCTGCCTTATTTGATCCCCAATATCTTGCACCACAAGAATCACAGGAATTCGCTCATTCATCTTGGCCAATGCATATGATATCTCTTCAGTTATTAACTAACGCTATCCAAAAACGCACTCAAAAGCAAAGTTATGGCGCTCCAAAAGTAGCTGAAAAAAATTGCAGGTTGAGTGGTAAACAGTATATCTTTTCAGACTGAGAGTTATTGATGCACTGACACTAACTTCACTTTGGTCCATCGCTAGAGGTGTGGGTGTCTTTCAGATGTACCCCCTCCTGCCTTTATGCAGCGGGGAATAAAGTCCAACTCAAATACTTTTGCTTGTTTAGTTTTATGTATGTATGTGTGTGTGTGTGAGTGTGTGTGAGTGTGTGTGTGTGTGTGTGTGTGTGTGTGTGTGTGCATCATACTATACTACATTGGTCCTAAATATCAATAATTTCAATAATGATGTAATGATTGAATGAGCTTGTGTTCGGTCATTAGAATTTATTTTGACAATTGTTTCTCTTAATTTCATCACAATGAAACGTATTTAACTGTCAGATATTCCTGAAAAATCGGACTTCACATCAAGGGATTCTCTTATTTTCATTGTTTCCATTCTGTTTGATCAATTTATTTTCCAAATTTTGGATTTGCATTTGGAAAGTTCTACTGTCTCTTAGAAGTTGGCACGACTGCCCAAATCGCCGTTGCCTGAGTTCCCCTTATTCGTCAATGTCTTACCTGTAATTCTGCCTATATTCTTTTCTCAGCACGAAGTGGCCCTGTCCATAGATGCCACCAACGTAATAGTACGTGCCCTGGAGGACATGATTAAAAAAGACAAGAAAGTTTTCCAACATACATTCCGACGAGGAATAGTCTACAACCATAATAAGACAAAAGGTGTACCTTGTTACCCGAAAGACGCATTACCTTGGATGCACGGAGAGGCCATCATGTCAGCCCTTAAACAGGTACGTCATTTTTTTCATCATCTTTTTCTATTTATTTCGGACAGCCAATCAATTAACGTATTCCCTGCCATATAACACATACCGGTGTATCACAAGTATCAATAAATTGGAAATAAATTCTTAGGAAAACATTATAAAAAAACACGATTCCCATGAACTTTTTAGCTCTCCTCTAAATAGGGTTTCGGTCAAGTGTGCCCAATATGGTGGGACTTACAATGTACGAAAACATTGCCTTAGAATGATTTGTATTACCTACATAGAGCCTATAACTCTGTCTGTCTCTGTCTGTCTGTCTGTCTGTCTGTCTCTCTCTCTCTCTCTCTCTCTCTATCTCTCTCTCTCTCTATCTCTCTCTCTATCTCTCTCTCTCTCTGGCCCTTTGATCAACTGCAACCATTCACATTGAGTCATCCAGAAGATTACCCTAAATCGTACTCTTTATTCTATCAATTTATACTATAGATATCTTCAAGCTGTTTTGTGTCCTTTTTTTGTAGGTTGATATGAAAGGCTTATCTGGAAGAGTGGCCTTTGACGAACATGGCCGACGACGAGATTACAAACTAGATGTCTATGAACTTATGGTGGATGAAGGCTTGACCAAGGTGAGTAAAATGACTTTTACTTATTCTCACAATCCCTACAACTGCAGCACTAATTCTTAATCCATCATCGAGGGATCGAATGGCCCAAACAGCAATGTAGAATGGTCCATATGAAGGTTATGGCAATGGGTGAAATAATTTTTTACAGTCATTACTGCCTGGGTGGTAGTCAAAGGAGAATCGTTTTCCCAAGCGTTCACTCGTCAAAAAAAAAATGGCTGAATTTACAGAACCTAATAGTTTTACCTAAATCCTCTTTTATCAAAGTTTCTACTTTTTTGACTATTATCTAATTTTTCGTTAAAATCGTTTGTACTACTTTTTTGCTTGTATTCAAAGCATTTTCCCCGATAAAATCTATCCAACATAATATCAGCCTCAGTAGACATTTCAGATCCACTGCTGGACAAAGGCCTCCCCGAGTTGAGTTCACCAGCTACCACTATTTTCTGGGGCGCTGGTTTTGAATTCATTGCTGTCCTTCTCCTAGAGTGGTCCCTTCCCATGGCTAGAGAGCACAGCCTGCCCATCTATTTTATTTAAGGGAGAATATATGGATTCGTGCCTTTCCAAGGGCCATTGGTGCGTATAAAACGTAAACAGTTTTAGTCGGAATTCTGAACTCGGCTTGCTGATTCCATCGTCTACGCCATTAACTGTTATGTCACTCTCACCATATATGTATATATTTATGTGCGTGCGTGTGTGTGTGTGTGTGGCACCTTTGAAAATGATAACAAAACAAAATCAAAGATGAATGCCAAGTCGAACGAAGTCTCAACTCCATTACTGCTAAGAATATCAGTTCTTCCGCTACGTTATGTACAGTATCAAAGCATTGTCGTACAATTCTTAATCCAGTTACGATTGGCAGTAATATCCGATATTCCACGTTGTAAATCGGGGTCAGGGCAAGAGATAATCTGTTATTATCCGGCGAATAACAAATGAGCTGAATTAGTTAGTCTGAGCAGACAATGAGTTCTGAGCCGTAAAGAAGGATATGCCTGAACGACGGGAAAGAGTGTCGGAAAGCTGGATATGTGGCTATTCATCATCTGCCTTTCAGCATCGATCGTTGGACATAGACCTTAACCCCGTCCCAAGGTTCGCCAGAATCATGGGCGTCGCGGAGCCAGTACTTTCTGATTTTGTACAGTCCATCAGATAATGCAGCTATTTTGGAACTAGAGATTTCGTGAAATCACTAGTTTCTCAATCATGGTAGTAATGTAGTGAAGTAACACGCTTTTGAAAATGTCTGTTACTATCTAAATGCATTAGACCCTCACCGAGTGCTCCTTTACTGTGGACTAGTGTCAAACTAGGCTGCTGTGCACATACTGAGGCAGAATATACTTGATAGCTACTAAATTCAGATAGATTGATAGATAGATAGATACGTAGATAGATAGATTGTAGATAGAAATAGGGATATTGGGTAAAAAAAAAGTTTTATTATGATACACCCTTGCCTGAAATAACAATAATAACTAAACAAAGGGAAAGGAAGTAGTAGTAGTAGTAGTAGTAGTAGTAGTAGTAGTATCTGAGTCGATGATATATTTAACAGTGATGATGATGATGATAAATATCAAGTTGCTACAACTGTTGATGATGATGATGATGATGATGATGGGAATAATATGCCTCGAAGACCTGACAATAGAGAAGCCGGATGTTCTTCAATTCACCAGAAATTGCCTCCAACTAAGACTCATTTACTTTTCCTCTCAGACGAACCTGAAAGGCTTCAGCAATCGAAACTCCTCCACGTACAATCACAATTCACCTTTCTTTTTCCTTGCCGTCTTTAAAACCATTTTCATATCTTGATTTTTTCTCAATTCTCTCGCATATTCCCTCCATCCCATTCATAACAATATATACTTACATGTGTGAAAATATATGTATGTATACAAACTCATATATATATATATATATATATATATATATATGTATATATATATATATATGTATATATATATATATGTATATTATATATATATATATATGTATATATATATATATATGTATATATATATATGCGTGTGTGTATGTAAATATATATGTATATATACATGAATACGTGTATATATATATGTGTGTGTGTGTATTGAGAATATCATATATATTTATATTGAATAATGTATGAATTATTCAATATACATCAGATGCGTGACTACTGAACAACTCGAAACTTACTAAAGAAATGTTGGAAGGACACGGGAAATTTATAAATGTTCTGTTCATGTGTATATGTGTGTGTGTAAGAGTATACGTTGATAGATAGATATTTTCCAAAATAGATCACCATCTAATTTTCAGCTTGATTTTCTTTTCATATCTTTTAACTGTAATATTATGGCTATCATAAATCAAGTTTAATTTCTTAATGTCCGGACATTGTTAGTTGGTCCCAGTGGTCGGGGATCGAATCGAACGTAACTACCATTTTCTCCCATCATCATTTAGCAAAGGGAACAACCTACTGGTACCAGTGGAAAATTCACAACTATTTCAGACACCAAACAGACCAAACAGCTGTTCGATATGCTCCCCACAGTCTGGCACAAGGCCACTAATGGTGTGCCCACTGAGAGTCAAACTCACTACACAAGTGAGTTGGTGTGGAAGAAGAGCAAGCTAACTGTCACACTGCAGTAGGCGCCAAAATATATTTACTGTACTTGGCTTTATCTAGCGCATGGCTCCCATACTGAAATTCTCAGTGAGGATTGAACTCATTACACCACCGTGTCAGTCTTCGAGACGACCACTGCATTTTGATAAGCGATATGGCATATCCTATTACTACTTTGTATGCACATATCTCACTGATTTCCACACACGCCGCGCGTACACACACACGCGCGCGCGTACACAACTATCTGGAATACATCTATATAATTAACAGTGTGATTTTCCAGTTCGTTTCTCTATCCGTGACAATCGACTCTTCAACTTGAGGATAACAATTTTGCTGATTGAGATATCTCCTACCCACCATTGGAAACAATTGACTCTTCCATCTAAATGGGTTTAGAAGTTGTTGTTGTTGTTGTTGTTGTTGTTGTTGTTGTTGTTTTGTTTATTTTTGTGTTTTTTTTCTCTAAGGAAAATCATTTCATAGAAATTCAAATATATCCCAGAATTTTATCCACTGTGATGAAGAAGTATGAATGAAATGGATTGAATTCAAAACCACTACATCTATACAGTGTAGATGGATACCATCTTCCACTGCACAACCAATTTATGCGAGTTCTAGTGTGAAGATCTAGCGAGGGAAGTGTGGCCAACTTTATTCCGAAAGATTTTATCTAAAATTGAAACATCAAGATTCTCCAGATAGTTATCTAAAATCTCGAAAATATATTACATATCATTAATACATATTACATATTATTATCAAATTGAATGCAACTTCAATCTTCAACATTTATTTTATCAAAATATTACTTGATTTATGAACAGATATTTTTTTATTTACGGGTTTCCTAACCGATGCATCCTCCCAATAGTCACTTATGGAGCTGAAACATGGAACTTAAACAAGAGACACATCAGCAAATTGAGAGCCATGCAACGTGTACATGAAAGGATTATGCTCAACTTCATATGGAGAGATCACAAGACAGCACAGTACATTCCGAGAAAAGACAAGACTTAGGGACATCATAGGATCCATTAAAAATCTCAAATGGCAGTAGGCTGGCCATGTTGCAAGAATGGCAGACAATCGATGGACATTGCAACTCACGACATGGATCCCCCGGGATCACATGCGCAACCGAGGCCGGCAGAATATTAGATGGAGAGACGAACTAGACAAATTTAGAAAGTACTGGCTCGATAACGCCCATGATAGAGAAGTGTGGCGAATCCTTGGGAAGGACAGGCGTTGAAAGACTGATGATGATGATGATGATGATGATGATGATGATGATGATGATGATGATGATGATGATGATGATGCAATAAATTCAAAAAATATATTATTTTCTAAAAAATCATCTGAATAGCAATTTCTGATACCTAGTCACAACCAAAAACATCTACATTTAGATGAAGCACATTCAAATTGGCAACGACGAGCAAGGGACATTACTCTTATATCAGTATGTCAGTGAGTCAGTCAGTCAGTGACAGCAATCGGTGCAAGGAATGCTAGTGCATCCGAAAATGAGAAATAATGGGTTTTGCGCCGAGAGAGACAAATATGGCGAATGATAATTGAATTTTCTGCTTTGTGCCACAGGTTGAGGTCACGTGACACGGTAGACTATTGTCTGCTGCTTCCGTTTCCTTTATTTTTTTTTTTTTTTTTTTTTTTTTTTTTTGTTTTTTTGTTTTTTCCTCCTTTGCTCTTGTCTGGCCTCCCAGAAGCAAATGACGATTGGTTGCAGGTTTAATGACGTCAGCATGTTGAAAAAAAAAAAAACAACGCCATTTTCACAGACTGAAGTACTTAACATTTGATTACTGATCTATTATTTCCGGCAACTATTTTTGTTCTTTTTATGTTTGAGAGGAGGTTGGGTGGAGGGGGGGGACAGTTACAAACTTGCGCGAAATTCTATCTGCTACATTTGGAAATTAGAAAATTTGAATCTCAGACGAGAGCAGAAACCAAACTTCACCCTAGGCGTTCACTAATTTACTTTTTGTTTAAAATCTTTTTTTCACATCAGAGAGAATAACGCTAGAAGTGAACATTTTGCGAATGGGTTGGCTTCTGTTGCAGATTCAATGCAAATAGAGATATACCACGTTATTATTGTAGGTTTGTGAACCCACAACAACAATGATGTCTACCCAAGAAGTTAGACTAATTTTCAAGTACGATTTCTAATTAGAGAAGAATGCTGCTGAAGTTACTGATGACGTCAATAAAGCGTTTGGAGTGAACACTGCAACAATTTCGAACTGCCCACCGTTGTTTCAGTAGGCTCAGATCTGTAAATATGGATGCCAATAACGAACAATTAGTGAGGCCCAAAACTGCTTTTTAACGATGACGAAATATCAACAGCATTGGGCAGCGAATCACGAACAACGATCCAAGCACTTTTTGGGAGACATTAGGACTTCAGCGGTGAACATGTACGTCATCTCAAGGGTAAAGTAATTGGTTTAAAAGTTAGGGATATTCGTCTAACATGAACTGCATGAAATGTTCCAAAACACTGAACGATCCCTTATCACTCAGCAGATCGTGTCTGAATCTCTGGCAGCATTTTCTATATTCACCTGACATTTCTCCAAGAGATTGTCACCTTTTCAAGCATTTTGAACTTCATATCCGGAATCAAATGTTTGATAATAATTCGTGTTTTTGCTCAATATTTGTCTGCTAGACTTAGAGTGATGTATAGAGATGGCAAATCATCATTAAAGAGTCTTTGGAAAAGGGTTATTATTTCAAACGGGTCAGTTATTGCTGGAATATTCACCGTTTTTTCTAATGTTCATAATATTCATCTTACCATTCAAAAACACGTTACAACATAATGATATAAAATTGATATGATTCAAGATACACTTAATCTAGTCAGGCAAGTCGGAAAAGACTCTTTTGAGATATTCAGTTTACGATGTTCAGTAGAAGGTTTAACAACGTTTTAATCGGGAATTTCCGCATAAAAGCCAATTTAATTTTAGAAGTTTTTACAGCAAATTGCAGTACATCAGCAGCAGCAAGTCAAAATCTCTTTATCTTACCCAGACTCAATATCTTCAAATAAGCCAAGTTGCAGACTCAAAAAAAATTTTTATTACGTGAAATAAATCTTAAACTACCGTCACTCGGACCGAACAGAATTCAGCACAGAAAAAAAAAGGTATTTTCTAACCAATCAATCTTAGTTGGCTCTGGCATCCTAAAATATTGATATAAAAATATTCTAAATTTAGCAATCAGCAATCAGATTTCTCATAATCTACTTAAAACAGACAACTGTGCCATCCGTCTACCGTCTTCTTTTCATCCGACTTTTATATCATATCGAAACTGTTGGTATCATTTTCCCACAAAAGGATCCTTCCAGAAAAGACATGAACACAACCTCCCTTTGCTCCGTCACATTGCGAATAATTTTCACGTCTTCTTACAATCAAAGAAAACAACTTTTTTTTAACAGATCTAATGAAAAAAAAAAGCAACATTTTTTTACAAGTCAATTTAATAGATTATTTAGCTCGTATCGTCTTGGTTTTCTTGCCATCGTAATCAGTTGGTTGATTTGTGAAGTATCGTACACTTTTTGGTGAGTAACATCAAGTATAAGTTGAAGAAATGCTCTCACAGACGTCTTTGTCTTGTGTGCCAGCACTCTACGGAAAATAGACCATCATCCTAGAACTCAAGGGATAGCCACGATGAATGATTGATCTTTTCAATGGTATATCTTGATAGCTGTCCGTTAGAAGTTGAGTGAAGGATTCTTCCTTGCTATTGGATCCATAATACGCAACGCTTTTGGTACGTTGTTCTGCGTGAACTGTGAGAGGGGAGAAAGGAGTCGAAATTTCTGGGTTGGGTTCTGCTAATGTTAATGGTTGAAGGAGAGAGAGAGAGAGAAAGGGTGAGACACAGAGAGAGGGGGTGGTGATTTTGTAAACCTTCTTTCATTATTGTCCTATTGATAAATACAATAAAAACGAGAATGATTAGTCCATAAAAACTGTCACGTGTATAACGTCCTTTGGGTACATGCCGTTTTGGGGCTGATCAATTTAAAATGAAAAAGGAAATGATCAATGAATAAGTTACTTCTGTCGCATTTTATTGGGCAGTGACGCTGCTGGACACAAATTAAAGGACCAATTTAGCATACCCTTACATTGCAAATTGAACAACCTTGGAAAAGAGCATAGATATATTTAATATAATAAGGAGTGTAAGTTTTAATTTTCAGCCTTCTAGGTTGATTGGTGCAGTCTGTATGTACAATGCAAAATATCCACCCATCTATCAATCCAGCCAGAATCACTTGAGAACAGGAGAAATCTATGTTGACCATGTTTTCAGGCTTGGTTGACGGTTTCTTACATGACACGACATAAAAAATATTAGAGCATGCTGATTTATTTGTACACAGGTTTGTAACCTCTTCAACTTAAAATAACGAGATAGTCACGTTTACGGTCAGGAATCTCTTTGGGGAAAAGCCAGATGTCACGGGGAGCCAAATTTTAACTCCTGAGTGGCTGACAGAAACTAAATGATGCTATGTTTTGCCAAAGAAACTTTCAACAAGACTTGAAGAATGACTCATGCAATCAATGTGAATGTCATAGTCTCACTGCCGACCTAGTTACTCCACGGGAATGAGTTTGCCCACGTATGCGCAATAAGGTTCCCCCTTTGATTGATTGCCTAGTTGAATCAGATCTGCATAACCGTCTCTTGAGATATTCAAAATGGCTGGATCCTTCCTGGCAGAACTCGTATATTATTAATATGTCTTATACAGAAAAAGTTGGTTTTTTATGTTTTGTTTTTTTTTTTTTTTTTCTTAAAATCACAAATTTATGTTGTCAACCCTCAGTTGCTCAAAAAGAAGGGGCAGGGAGAAAGAGTACCTTACTGAGGAATTGAAGTATTTCAAGCAACTTAATACAGAAAAAAGCATTTCTTCGTTCTTCCAGGGGTTTGGGGGGAGTGAGGGGTCTTTTTTTTCACAACAGCAATTGACTGGGTCAAACCTAAGAGAGAAAACGTGACGCTGATACATGGAACCTAAGCATTCGAGAGAGGTTGATTGTCATTAACCACGAAACACCTACGCCATTTGTCAATTAGTTCGTTGCATTCCTAAGATTCACATTCATTAGTTATTCGTGATCTGAGAAACGGGGAGACATTCAGGGGCCGTATGGAAGAAGAAGAAGAAGAAGAAGAAGAAGAAGAAGAAGAAGAAGAAGAAGAAGAAGAAGAAGAAGAAGAAGAAGAAGAAGAAGAAGAAGAAGAAGAAGAAGAAGAAGAAGAGGGGAGGAGGAGGAGAAGAGGAGAAAAAGAAGAAGAAGAAGAAGGAGGAGGAGGAGGAGAAAAAGAAGAAAAAGAAGGAGGAGGAGGAGAAGAAGGAGGAGGAGAAGAAGAAGGAGGAGGAGAAGAAGAAAAAGGAGGAGGAGGAGAAGAAGAAGAAGGAGGAGGATAAGAAGAAGAAGAAGAAGAAGAAGAAGAAGAAGAAGAAGAAGGAGGAGGAGGAGGAGGAGAAGAAGAAGATTGAAAAGAAACAGATTAAGATGAGGAGGCGGAGGAGTTCATCATGAAATATGAAAATAAGCTGAATGACAGAGAGATAAACGAAACAAATTAAATTCTAATAATTGATTAATTGATAAACAAGAGAAAATATCGATACAGTAATGATAACTGATTAATAAAAACGGAACAATCATTTTCCAGTAACGCGCATGACAAAATTAATTCGAATAGTCACAAGCAATGGGAGGAAAATGTTAATAATAAGAAAGTTTTCTGAGTATTTATTATTCCACGCCCAGTGTCTCTCGAGACAAAATGGCGTGACAAAGGCGTCTTTTTTTCCGATCCTTCTTGGCTGGGTCTCACAAAGAAAGATTAATAACGAACCAATCTAAAAGAGTGCGTGCACCGTCATCGCAAAATCAATTGCACTCAAATCGGGTAATAGTGGAAAGGAGCGCCCTCTGTGTAACTAAAATGGTAACTAATTCATAAACTCTAGGCAACAGCAGTTTTTTTACCTATGGACTCAACGATATACGTAAGATGTCACGTACAAATCATTCCTTGAATGATGTTTGGTCTCACATTCAGTTTTCTTCTTTCTTTTTTCTTATTCTTCTTGGCAACACGTGGGCTACAATTTCACATATAACAAGCTTCTTTTTTTTTTGTCTTAGTGGCGACAAGCACCCGAACTGGTGTCACCCACTTCACCTTGCACTATTTAAGATGGATTCATGGCTCTCCGAATTCGAGATAGATTTATGGCGATCCCAATTTGAGATGGGTTCATGGCTTTCTCGAAGACATTAGTGCAAAGTGAACATGAATTGTCTCAGTGGGAGTTTCACCCACTGGGCGTATTTCTATCCAACAAGGCATCTGGGATACCAAAGAGCGATCGATGCTTACACGTGTATGGCTATTGGTATGTCCAATGAGCCTCGGAATACCTCTTTGAAATTTATGTGTATATCGTAATCAATCCGATCACCGTGGCCCAGTGGTAAAGTGCCCGCCTCTTGTTGATGGCTTCAACAAGTGGCTGAGTCATACCAAAGACTCTTAAAATAATATTCAATGCTTCTCTGCTGAGTAGTCAGCCTAAAGGGTAAGATTGAGGAAACCTGGAGAGGGATGGGCTCCGTCGGGCTATCTTGCCAAAGAGACGCATGAAAAGGGCTGCCCAAACGAAACGGTATAGGGGACAGAAAACCATGCACAGAGTTACGGGTAAAGGACCTTAATTGATAAACCAGACTTCATGTATAAGTGACCATGTATGAATTCCCCAACTTTAAAATTTGAGAAAATCGGATTTAGATTTTGACGAAATTTCGTTTGCGATATTATTGTTATTTTAAGAATTATAATACTCAGTTTGTTTTTTCATTCTTCAGCTTTCTTTTATCATTTAGTCTGAATTATGATTCAGATGCACATTACAATGAATCTTATTAATACACCTTATTATTTGAACATAAAGGTTATCACTGATTTTACTTTTGTTGAAACTTTGTTGATAATCACGTGTCATTTTTCGACCAAGTTTTAGCCAGGATCTTCTCGTTATTTTCACAGTTAAGACGCTCATTTTAATTATTGTTTTGACGCTTTGTTTCTTGCCTTTCGATTTTAATATGCATAACAATCTTCCTGAAAATAATTATTGCGTGAATAAGCAAAATCATGGAGGCTTTTTGTTGTTTTGTCCGTAGAAAGAAATGAAAAAAAAAATTCATGCATTGTAACGTTGTGAATATTTAAGATTCATTAACGTAATATGCATCAGAATCACAGTGCAAAGTGTTCAAGCTTCAAACTTCAAAAACTGAGTTTGGTAGTTCTGAAAATAACGAAGATATAGCAAGCGAAAATTCGTCAATCTTCTTTTTTTTTCAATCGATGGCTCATTTGGCACTTATCATGCGCGACTACTTATATTTTCTTTCTTTTTTTTCCTTTCCATGATTTTCATTACATGAGACTGACAAATATTTGTTTAAAATTGGATGCTCCATATTTTGCAGACTAACTGGTGCCTAGAAATATTAAATGTATATTCATTGATTTTTATCAAAGAATAGATATTATTCGTAGATTATAGATGTAGAGAAAATTCCCCCAAAATGTTTTAGGCTATGTAAGTTATTGACCTAATACACAAATAACAGGGCTCTAACGCTGTGATCGGAGATAAGTAATAACTTTTTGATATATGATTAGCAGCTGTACCCGGCGTTTCCCGGGAGAAATAACTTAGGAATCAAAAATGACATCACAGAGGAAAATGTTTGTAAATATATTTCTTTTAGCCCAACAGTACAAAAGGAAATGGAATATTTGAACCAAGAGCTTATCATTTACCCACTAACTGCACTGTTAATTCACAGCTGTAGAATGACAGACTAAAATAAATTGTAATTGGAAAAAAATGAACGTTACCGGAAAAACCTGGAAACGAGATGAATTTTTTTTTTTCAGACGAACATTTTGTTGCTTTTAAAACTTCCGCTACTTTTTGAAAAGTGCCAATTAAGGAAAAAAAACGATGGGGCGTTAGCATTAAAGTTACAACTCTACATAGCTAAAATGGACCCTTACTTTCCTACTGTTGTAAAAAAAAAAATATGGCTGTGAAGTACTTACAACTTGTCCATTGTAAGAAAGGGTTTTTTCGAGTAATTTTCAAATGTTACTAATGTTCAGATGAATGTTTAGGTAGATAATTGTGTTTTATGAAAACTGACTCTTTTCCCAAGGTAATGGTGATATTATTGATTGGAAGCACATGAAAAAGATGAAGAAATAAAAACCTTTTAGACTTTTACCCGTAAAACGAATCTTGATCTATAAAAGTTAAAAAGATTTTTAAAAAATTTCAAGGTAAATAGTATGGAAAAAATAATAAGTATGTTTTACCACACTTCATCAGAAAAAAATATATAATGAATTTCAAGATCATTTTTTTTTTTAAGTAAGGGGCGTAATAAAAAAGTAGCCTTTGACCAGTGTATTGTTATACTACTGCTACTACTATTACAGATGATGATTTTCCGGGATATATCATAAGGAAAGAAAAACGTTCAAAAACTGGTAAAGAAAATAATTTTATTGTAAGAAATCTACGAGACATTGTTAATAACAATGATTACAGAAAGTTTTTTGTATACAAAAATATATTTGTTCAAACGTTCGGAACCGGAGATTGGGGAAGAATAATGGTTATGTTTGAAAAGAAAATGAGCTATTTCTGTTAAATTTCTTATAATAAGTTATTTTGTTACATTACTATTCGGATGAATATGTTTTCGCTTTCTATAGTAATGGTAAAAAATCAAACGGAAATCATTGAAATTACTCACTTTATGAGAATTCCGTTCAGAAATTCACCGTTTTCGAAAAAAAAAAAACGTTTTTTAGCAAACACTTGTTACTTGTTGGTTGAGCACATGAAAGATATCCGTGAAATAAATAGTTGGAGGAAGCGAAGTCTTTGAGAAAAGAACGGCTCAGTGTTTGTTTGTGGTGAGTGTGTGTGTGCGCACGTGTGTGTGTATGTGTGTTTCAACCCCTTGTTGACAACTGTTTCATGTGTAAATGTGCGTATGTGTCTTTAGAAAAAATGTCTGCGACTTGAGAAGAACTAATTTCATTCAAAAACATCTGTGTCATCTACAATAAGAAATATTGGAGAAAATTCCAATGTAATGATCTTGTGTTTTCAATGTTCAGAACCAAAGAGTTATCGCTATAGTTTTGTAGCTGTAGAATGACTCCTGGTGACCTCAAATGACCTCGAATGACCTCCAAGATTAGTCCTTGTGAGAACTCGATTTTTATTCATGCTTCATGACAAATATCAGGTCAATCAACCATGTAGTTTTTGTGGAGAAGAGGCATGAACAAATAAACTAGAGGCTCAAGTATTAGTATAGACAAAATAAGGAATCTTTCCACTTCAAGTCAGTATGAGATGAATATATTTGAAATAATCAAACATTGACATAGTTACAGCACATATAGAAATAGACCAAGATGAATTCGAACAGGCTGATATATATATATATATATATATATATATATATATATATATATATATATATATATATATATATATATATATATATATAGATAGATAGATAGATAGATAGATAGATAGATAGATATAGATATAGATAGATAGATAGATAGATAGATGGTCATGGCTCTGATCGCTACTTCTCGATACGAGTACAGCGGCTCTGAGGAGAGCATAACATCATGCGTTATCCTTGGGGCAGTGCGTGTGAGAAAGGACCGGCTTCACGATCCGATCCAAGATTGACAAGATGGTCTGTTCATTGGTGGCAGAACATAGTCTGAGACAACAGCAGGACAATCTTCTTGCTGCATATGGTACTTGGTAAT